>RJWJ010000767.1:0-34142 GCA_004363605.1 Indri indri
CTCACCTGATACAGGTAGACCCTCACCTGCTGCAGGTAGACCCCCCCCCATCTGATACAGGTAGACCCTCACCTGCTGCAGGGCCGCGTTCTGCCGCGTGTACTCCTCGTGCAGCTTCTCCACCAGGCTCTGCACCATGCTGGGCTGCACGTGCAGCAGGATGTCCCACCAGTCATAGCCGGTCACCATGCAGTACTCGAGCAGGAAGAGCAGGTGCCGCAGCGCCAGGTTGACATCCAGCGTGTGGCCCATGGAGGGCGAGATACGGAGCATGCTCAGCTGCCGGGTGGGGGAAGACCAGCGCCAGGTGAGACAGACCTGGGTGCCGGCGGGGAGGGGTGGGGCCACCCCGGGCCACCTGGGTCTCGGCACGGACTGGAGCAGGGCCAGAGTCCACAGGCACTCGGGAGCTGTGTAGTGCCGGGCGCCTGGCGCTCCCTCTCTGGGCCTTGCTGTACTCATCAGTCAAGTGGGCGGTCTAAGGAGTTGAGCGTGGGTGCGTGCGGGGTGCTTGGCAGAGCCTGGCAGGTGGTAGGCATTAAACAAGGCTCTCGGGAGCCGTGGGCACACGGAGTTCTCCCTAATGTGGCTTCAAAGGCCTCGCTGAGTCTGTAGGGTGTACCTGGGGTGCTGGGCGCACGCCCACTTTTGGGGACCATGGGGTCTCTGCAAAGAGGAGCTGAGCCTGTCACGATGAAGCCAGCCAGACACAGAGGCAAAGACACGGGGAGGCTTCAGACACAAATCAAGGACTGCCCAGCTTGTGACTGGAATGGCACTGACCTTCCCGTAGTTGTCGATGCCCACAAGGGCCAGAGAGGTCCAGGAGAGCTGCATGGCTTTAAAGTGGACGGCGGGGCCCGCGGTCCGAGGCCGCTTGATGGCCGGCTCGTCCACCGGCCGCGGGGCCGCAGAGCTGTAGAACACAGCCATGGTCTGCAGCGAGAGCCGGTGCACGATGTGGACGCTGCCGTCGTGGAAGGCCAAGGCCAACCCTGCGGCGGGGCATAGGCGTGTGCTCAGGCGTGGGCAAGGCCTAGGACACAGTCACCTGCGGCTGCTGACACTGAGCAGAGGCGCCCCTCTGGGGTGGGGGTGCGAGCCCTCCGCCCAGGTGTCCAGCCCACGCCCCCCAGCTGCTCCCTGCTCTTTCTTTAGTGATGGGGACCTGAGTCAGGGAAGCAGGTCGTCCACCTCAGGACACATCTCCCACGGCCCCTCGCAGCCAGGACTAAGTCTTGGCTTACACGCACCCTTCAGGGAGACGGGGGGGGCGGGGGGAGGGGACCCAGGCCCAGGGTCTCCTGGAGCCCCACAGTAGGTACCCTCAGGGCAGCACGGCTGGGGCCCACTAGTTGTCTCAAGGAAACCAAATAATCTGCCAACAGTCACCATGTAAGGCAGGTGGGTTCCAGAACCCATAAGCTTGCGGACAGAGCCGATTAAGGGGGTCCCTGCAGGTAAAAAGCCTGGAGAATGGGGAACAGAGTTTCCAACCCACTTCTGCCTCCCAGCAGGTTTAAAGTAAGAGGCCTTGATCCCATGTGGATTTTGATAAATGTTCCTTCCAGGGAACTGGAGAACAAGAGCTGAGGAAGGGAAGGGCCTGAGCTGGGCAGACTGAGGCTCAGCGTGGGAGGGCGCGCCTGACCCGCTCAGGGACACGGACACCACGGATTTGGGCCCAGGACCAACACTGTAGTTGCTACAATGGCGGGGAGGAGAGGTGGTGCCTGCCTGGAAAGGTATTTTACCCCCATGTTCCCAAGTTCTCTGTTATTTATTTAAAACAACTCTTTACATAGTAAGGAGCATAGGTTTTTTGTGAGCCAGCCTCACAGCCCTCTGAGCTCCTCAACTCTGAAGGCGGGGGCCTGCCTCCTCGTGGGGAACGGACCCGAGGCCCCCAGAGGCCGAGCTCCGTGGCCCCAAGGCTTGCCTTGGAGCCCGCCTCCCCCGGCAGGACCTGAGTGGCTGCACACGCTGCTCCTGGGCTCAGTCTTACCAAGGCCGGGGTAGAACTGGGTGTCACTGGCCACCTTGAGGTCGGTGTTAGTGAGCGAGATGGGCAGCTTGGGCAGTGCCACGGCTGACACGCGGTCCAGGTCATTGGTGGCTGACAGGATCCGCCACTTGAGAATCATGGGCTGTTTGTCGCCAACTGCAAAATCAGAGGACAGAGAGAAGGCGTGGCAGTGAGGGAAGATGAGACTGAAAAGGAATCAGTGAGCCCTGTGGGGACTGTGCCTGCCCAGAGCCCCCTTCTCTGGGGTCTGGCCCAGCCCTGCTCTCAACCTGGTAAGACCCAGGCCTGACCAATCAGAGCACTCCAGGCCCCACCAGCTGATTGGTTCAGGGATGGGCATGTGAGCTGAGGCGGGCCAATAGCATGCAGTCCTGGGATTTTATGAAGACCAGGAGGGTGTGGCTGGCAGTGATACCAGGGGGACCGTGTGGCAGCCAACACAGCAGGGTGAAGTAACACCCCCCAGGCCTTGCAGCTGCACAAACTCCAACAGTCCCTTCGGACCTCACTTGGATTTTCTGTTCCTCAGTGTCTAGGAAGTCCTGGGACCCTGGCTCTCTCGCCACCCAGCAAGGCTGTGCAGGACTGTGGACCGGCCCAGATCCACCCCTCCCCGCCCCGCCTGCCCTCTGGGTGACGAGCAGCTCCTCCAACACAGGCAGAGTCGACTTCCAGGAACCGGGCTTGCCGCAGACACTGGCGCACGTGCTCCAACTGAGGCTCAGGGGCGTGTGCGGGAGGCCAGCTCTCTCGCTGTGCTCGGGACGCTGAGGCCAGCCAGAGCTGCCCACTGGGGCACACAAGGCCACGTCGGGGAGAACGGGTGCCCCGTGACAGTGGCAGCCCAGCCACAGAGATGAGGGAGGACTGTTAGTTTGAGCTGCTCAGCTTGGGGCTGGTCTGTTACGTGGTGAAGACTGTGACACGGCTCCTCTATGCCACCCACGTCACCCTGAGATCTTTGCCCTAGACGGGTCATCGCAGTTATAAAGCCTTGATCTCCTTCACACCTGCTCCCGGCCCAGCAAGGGAGTCCGGCAAGCATCATTCCCCAGGGGGAAACTGAGGCCCAGAGAGTGGCTGGGACCACCAGAGGTCACAGAGTAGAAAGGGGCAGCCTATCCCATGGGGCGTAGTCTCTCACATGGAAGACACGAAACAACGGCGAGCACTGAGCTCAGGGGAGACCACACCCAAGTCCCTGCAGCCGCCTTAGGGATGTGGGATTTTATCTGAGTGGTGAGGCCACTGTGTGCATGAAACAGTCTCACTTGTGACGAGCTCCTGGGGCTGCTGCGTGGAGGACGGTTAGAGGAGGAGCGCCAGAGCCCAGCGAGGGGCTGGGGCCACGCCAGCTGCGGCTGGTAAACAATTGCCCACAGGTAGGATGGAAGAGAGGGAAGGGACTGGAGCCAGGGCCAGGGAGCAGGTGGCTTGGACGTCGGGGCAGCCTGGGGCCGTCCGCCAGGGCCTGATCAGCCAGAGAGTGGCACAGAGCTGGACCGCACGCAGGAGTCAGCACCCCGGCCACGGGGACCCCACAGGCCACTCCGGGGACAAGGGACGCAGAAAAAGCCCAGGCAGCAGCAGTACCGAGACCTACAGCCGGCCCTGGACAGACATCCCGACGCAGACTTGAGGCCTCGAGGGCTTGTGCTGGGTGCTGTCAGAGGAGCTAACGGAGCCCACACTGCCTGGTGACTCACGCTGCGGGGCCTGCCAGGAGGGGCAGCGGGACTCTTCACGTTTAATTACTCCAAAGGCCACAATGGGCCATTTACCTAACTGCCCCGCAGGGCCTCTTGACATGGTTTCATTAGCGGCTTCTGATTAGCACCCGCCCAGAGCCGGACCACTCCAGGGCCCATTAGCGCTAATCGGCAAAACGCTCGAGCTCCCGTCTGCCGGGAAAACATCTCCCTTCTCCAGGGCGGAGGCCTGAAAGCCAGTGGGGAGGGGGCGGCCCCATGGTCTCGCTTCGGGGTTGAAAATCAGGGGCTTTTCTTTCTTCTTCAGTCACTCCAGGCGGTGTCTCCGCTTTGCCCCACCCCAGGGTTTGTGTTGGGGGGCTGGGGGGTCTTAGTGGGGGTCCTGGCTATGAAGGGCTCCATGGGTGGGGTTGGGGGGCAGCCAGGCAGATGGAGGCAGCAAGGGGGGTCGGAAGACACTGCAGGAGAGACGGCAGGGGGGTGCATGTTCCCGGCAGACTCAGCTAACCCCTCAGAGCCTTGTTCACTCTTAACCAGGTTACTGGTGGGTTCTTTGCACAATAGCAGCCCTGCCCACCACCTACTCCCCTCCCAAGCCTCCTTCAGCTCACAGGCCTTGTGCCCCAGGACCTTTGCACTTGCTGTTTCCTCGACCAGACACATCATCCCTGCTGGGTGACTGTGGGTGAGGGACTCCGCTCCTCTGAGCCTCAGTTTCCCCCATGGGGCAGGAATAATATCAGCACCCCCGCAATATGGTGTGAAGAGGGCGGAAAAAGTCGACACGTGTGAGGCACATGGGATGGCCCTGGGTGACTTAGAACCAAGTGCCCGGGAGGGCAGCCCCCGCAGAGGGAGACTCACCCACGGGGGAGATCTGCTGGAAGATGTTGTTCACGGGCAGCCCCTCCTTCCGCAGGGACCAGCACTCCACGATGCTGCTCGTCTGGCTGGACGCGCACAGGAGCACCTGGCGGGTGGGAGCGCGGTGAGGCGTGGGACCCTGGGCAACACGTCACCTGCGGGCCTGTCTCCTGGCCGGCCACTGGGGCTCACAGAGCACCTGCCGCGCAGGGCCGTCGCGCCCACAGTCCAGCCCCCACCCACCGCACCAGCTATCTCAAGAGCTGCACAGGAACAGCAAATGCCACCCGCACGGTGCCTCCCTGACAGGAAACAGAGGGGGAACCGAGGCACACGCATTGGAGCTCCAAGAAGTTTGGGGCCTTATTGATTCATGACAACATCGGGAAGCCAGTGACCTGGTGTGCTCATCGGAACAACTCCGCAAAGAGGTCCCTGTCCTTATCCTGGGACCTGTGGGTATGTTACCTCACGTGGCAAAAGGGACTTTGCCGATGTGATTAAGGACCCTGAAACGGGAGGTCACCCTGGATGACCGGGGGGCTCAGTGTCAGCACAGGGTCCTCCCACGAGGGGGCGGGAGAGACTGGAAGACGCTGTGCTGCTGGCTCTGAAGCGGGAGGAAGGGCCCCCAGGGTGAGGGACGCGGGTGGCGGCCGCTAGACGCTGGGAAAGGCGGGAGGCGGGTTCTCCCCTGGAGCTCCCAGGAGGGACCGGCCCTGCCACACCTTGACGTCAGCCCATGAGGCCCACGTTAAGCTCTGGCCCCCAGGACTCTCAGATAATAAATGCTTTATCTTAAGCCACCAAACCTGCGTGGCCCTGGGTGGCCCTGCCCCGCCCCAGGCTCACCTGCTCCGACATGTCTCGGGCCAGGAACTTGAGGTGGGTGATGGCGGGGAACTTGTCCTTGCGGTTGGGGTCGGTCGTGCAGCGCATGAAGAGTGAGGGCAGGATCTCGGTGTCGATGCGGCACTTCTCGCTGACCACGCTCACACACACCTTGTAGAACTGCACGGGCGAGGCGCTGCTGCCGTCCGCCGTGGCCACCACGATGTTGCCACCGCCCGTGAAGGCGATGTCAGCCAGGGCCACGCGGCCGCGCAGCCGGCACAGGCTCTCGGTCGACGTCAGCACCTGCCCGCTGGGCTTGAGCAGCGACACAGTGACCAGGCCGCTGACCGTCACAGCGATCCAGCCCTCCATGGGCTTGCCCCCGAACAGTGTGAGCGACGGTGAGAACTTGACCCGGGAAAACTTCTCGCCGAAGCTGGAGGCACCTGACTGCGGGGGAGGGGAGCAAGGGGCCTGATTAGCCTTTCGGGGTCTGCCTTTTGTGACCTGACAAGCCCCCTTGGGGAGCTGCACCCACAGAAACACCCAGAGAGAGGAACAATGTGGCAGAAGCAAGGAGAGCGCAGATCTGAGTTCAAATCCTGCCTCAACCACTTGAGCACTGTGGAAGGTGGGCTTCTCTGACCCTCAGTCTCCTCATCTGTAAGATGGAACGAATGACATCTCCACTTCAGAGGACAGTGGGGAGGTTTAAAATGGGTGAATATATGCAGGAGTCACCACCTCTTTCTATAAAGGGCCAGACCGTTGGAATTTTCGGTTTTGGCAGCCAGGCGGTCCCTGTTGTGACTACTCGGTTCTGTCTCTGCCTTGCAGAAGCTACCACACACGGTACGTAAACAAGCGAGTGCAGCTCTGTGCCAATAAACTTCATTTACAAAAACGGGTGGGGGCCGCGTTTGGCCCACGCTGAAGCATAGTACTAGCTACTGCTGTTCCTGTCCTAGGTTTTCAAATCGTATTTGTTAAGTTATAATTTGCATATGACGACACCCTTTTTAAAGCATGCGTCTCAAATACGCCATCGAGGAAAACTACAGCTGTCAGTCCTGGACCATTTCCACCCCCTCAGAGGGGCACCTTGGCAGCCAGCTGCTCCCAACACACCCCCAGTCCCTGGCAGTCACCGACAGGATTTCTGTCACCAGTTCCGCCTTTCCTGGAATTTCACTTGAACAGAATCACACAAGTGGCCTCTGTGTCTGGCTTCTCCCTCAGCACTACACTTCCACGCTGCCTCCGCGCTGTTCAACGTTGCGCCAAGTTGGAGGTTTAACTGCGTTTCCCTGCGTAGCCTGAGGAGCACCTGCGACCCCTCCCTCGGGTGAGCTGGGACAAAACGCAGATTCCTGGGCCACCACAGATCTACAAGACCAGACATCCAGCGAGGGCAGGGCCCAGGAACCTCCAGCTGTGGGGCGTGGGCACGCTGGCACCTCAGTGGTCCCTGTGGCAATGTTGGAACCAAAGAACTGGAAGCGCCTCACTAATCTCCCAGAAAAGAAACGTTGGCAGCAACCTTGGCACACCTGCTGCATGGAATTCTCCAGAACCCAGCACAAGAACAGACACGCGAGTCCTTGTATGATGGACGCTGGAGACTCAGAAAGGGGAGAGGAGGAAGAGAGAGGGAAGAAAAATTTCCAGTGGATACAACATACATGACGCTGGCGATGGGTACGCCAAAGCCCAGCGCCCACCGCTTCGTGACATATGCATGTACCAGGATTCAACCTGTACCCCCTGAATCTACTAAAATAAACTTAATAAAACGAAACGTATTTGGTCATTAAGGAAATGAAATGCTGGGCCGGGCGTGGTGGCTCACGCCTGTAACCCCAGCACTCTGGGAGGCTGAGGCGGGAGGATCATTTGAGCTGAGGAGTTTGAGACCAGCCTGAGCAACAGCAAGACCCCATCTCTACTAAAAATAGAAAAAATTAGCTGGACAACCAAAAATATATAGAAAAAATTAGCTGGGCATGGTGGCGCATGCCTGTAGTCCCAGCTACTCGGGAGGCTGAGGCAGGAGGATCGCTTGAGCCCAGGAGTTTGAGGTTGCTGTGAGCTAGGCTGACGCCACGGCACTCTAGCCCGGGCAACAGAGTGAGACTCTGTCTCAAAAAAAAAAAAGAAAATGAAATGCTGACACGGCATGGACAATTCTGGAGAACGTCGTGCTCAGTGAGACGCCAGACACAGAAGGACACATAACGTGAGACTCCATTTACGTAAAATGTCCGGAACAGGCAAACCCAGGGGTGGCAAGTGGATTCCTGGTTGTTGGGGAAGGGGATGAGGTGATGGCCAGTGGGGATGGGGCTGCTTTTTGTGGTGCTGAGAATGTTCTAGGGTGGTGGCTGCACAGCCCTGGGAATACACTAAAACCCACTAGACTGCACACTCTAAATGGGTAAGCTGCACGGTCTGCGAACTCTACCTCAATAAAACTGTTACCGAAAACATTGCAAAAACAGACCAACCGGGCCTACAGGGTGGGGAGCGCACTCAGGGAGCCTGCTCAGGGCAGGAGGGATAGAAGGCCACGCCTTCTCCCTGGATCTCATGGTGACCCCACCTTTGATATGGGAATTAACGCCAGGGGGCGTGAAATCAGAGTTTGAACTCAGGTGCCCCTGGCCCTGGCCTCTCCCACTCCTAACTGTGATGCTGGGCTGAGTCACAGGGTACAGAGTACAGAGAGAAGAGTTCTAGATGTCACTGAATCAAAGGGTAGGTTGGTTCTGAGGACAGCAGCCATCAGTTAAATAGGTGGCTCAGTGAGGACAGCAGCCACCAGTTAAACAAATGACTCTTTGAAGACAATAACCGCAGTTAAACCAGCAGCCCACTGAAAATACAAGTGCTAAGTGACAGCTTGATTGTAGGGTGCGCCAAGCCCAAGGCTTAAGAAACAAGAGGGTGTTGGTGGTGGGAGAGGAGACAGGATGGTGGGTGGACGGGCAGTGACACAGTCTTCCCCACCTCACCTGCTCACTCAGGCAGGACACCCACCTTCTCCACATGCAATGCCAGCTTCACCCCATTGTGCAGCCAGGACAAGGCCACAATGGGGTCCCCCTCCACCAGGCTGCCCACTGAGCTCTCCCAGCTGTTGGCCAGGTGGTCCGCCATGCTCCAGCACTTGATCTGCCCGTCAGCGTCCGCCGACAGGAGCCGGGAGCCTGCAGGTGACAAACGGCATCGCAAACCCTCCACTGATGGGTGGACCATACAGGAGCTGGGGAGGAGCCCGCTGTGGGGAGAGGCCACAGCCTGGGCAAAGGCAGAAAGCAGGGAGGACCACGCATGCTCCAGAGACGGCTGTGGACACGCAGAACAGGAGCCCTCAAGGCCCTGAGGGAGGAGCAGGGGCTGCAAAGTCACAGGCCAAGGGCTGCAGTGACAGTCAAGTGTCACCCCAAGGGTGCACATCGCCACCCCTGGGCCCTGCAAGACCGGGCCGGCCCTCACCTGACTGGTCCCACTCGAGACAGGTGATGGCTTCGCTGTGCTCCGAGGTAACAGAGTGCAGGTCCCAGGGGTGCTCCGTGTCCAGGATGTGAATCACGCGGGTCAGGTCTGCGGGGATGTGGCATGGTCAGCGCGACCTGGCACCGTGGCGATGATGCCAGGCAGGCTTGGTAGAGGAAGCCAGTGCATGTCCCACCCACGGGGAGGCTGCTCAGCTGGCCACAGTGACGGCCACGAGACAGCTGCGGAACAGGCTGTCTCCCCAGGGGAGGGCGGGCAGGCTGTGATCGGCTGCCAGCGTGGCTACGACCACCTCTTCAAAAGGACACACAAAAAACAAATTGGAAGAAAATGACCCCAAAATGCTAACAGTGGGGCGTCTCTCTGCAGAAGATAACAAATTATCCTAATTTTCTGTGGTTTTATAATTTCCTTAATGAGCACACATTACTTGCACAATAGAGAAGAGACAGGCTCGGCCTGAACCTCAGGGGCTTTCAAGAGCCAGACAGTGACAGGTACAGTCTGGAACTGGGGCAGGAGCCTCCGACAGCCTTAGACGGCCACTGAAGCCCCGTTCGATCTGTCGGGAGGACCCCGGTGTCTCCTGGCACCAGGCTCGCGGGGCGCTGAATCCACCCTCTGTGCCCCGGCAAGCGCAGGGCTCTCGAGTGAGGGATGAGGGCCGGGGCGGGCAGGCGTGGCGGGGGCAGGGGGCAGGGGCTCCCACGCATGCGGGGCGGGCACGCACCCTGGTCATCGCTGCGCAGGTCCGTGGTGAAGGCGATGAGGTTGCGGCAGGACCAGGCGCAGGCCAGCGGCACGGACGGGCAGTGAGTGCTCTTGGGCCACTTCTCCCACTCGCACACGTAGGCCAGGTCCATCATCCCACCCGCCGCCGGCCGCGGGTCGTAGCACTCTGGGGACAGCGCCGGCTCCTGCGGGGCGGGGGCGGAGCGGGTGGAGTCTGGCTGAGCCAACCGCGTTGACAGAGCGCGTGCAAGTGCTGGGCGCAGGACTCCGGGAAGAAATGGCCAGCGCCAAGGCCCAGAGACTGGATTGCACCTGGAGTCTCCCAGGCAGAATGCTGGGGGGGTGGGGGGGCAGGAAAGCACCGGGTGGTCCTGGGCCTTGTGGCCCACAAGGTGGGAGCCCTGTAGAGACTCAGAGCAGGGACACCTCTTAGGGTCCTGGGGGGAGAGGCAGGAGTGGCGGGCAGGAGCGGAGGGCTTCCCCCCAACTAGGGCCCAAGCGTGGAAATGAAAATCGTGACTCCCTTCCAGGAATATTCCTAGCTCCTAGCTAGCCTTAAAAATTCAACTAACCACCTGATAGTAATAACAGTCTCCAAGCACGCCAGAGTCCCCAGGTGTTTTAGTTCTCTATGGCTGCTGTCCTCAATCCCCGCCCAACAGGTACCTGTCTGCGGCCTGTTAGGACCGGTCCGCACAGCAGGTGAGCTGCAGGTGAGCTGAGCCAGTGATGCCAGCGCTGGGGAGCAGAGAGGACGGACTGCAGGATAAATGTAACACGCTTAAATCATCCCAAAACCACCCCCCCAGCAGGTCAGTGGTAAAACTGTCTTCCATGAAACTGACCCCTGGTGCCAAAAAGGTGGGTGAGGGCTGCCCTGTGGAAGCTAAGAGATAACATCTCAATCTATGTCCTCCAGTCATTTTTCAGAAATCCCCACCAGGTGGAAAATAAAGATAAGGGGAAACTGAGGCTTGATCTTTGTTCTGAATTTCACCCAAGGGGTCTGGAAAGCCACTTAATGCTCCTTTCCAAGACGAGGCCTTGCTTCCTAACCAATTAATTGCCAATCAAAGAATCTCTGAACCCACCTAAAACCGACAAGCTCCCATTTCTACTTCAAGATACCCACATTTTTGGGCCACACCAATGTATAACCTCCATGTATTGATTTACAGATTTTTTTTCAACTTTAAAAGGCCTTCTAGAATTTTTTTTTTTTTTTAAAGAGACAGGGCCTTGCCCTGTCACCCAGACTGGAGCAAGGTGGCGCCACCATAGCATAATCATAGCTCACTGCAGCCTTGAACCAAGTTCAGGTGATCCTCCTGCTTCAGCCTTCAGAGCAGCTGGGACCACAAAGGTGGGCTACCACCCAGGCCCAGCTTTTTTATCTTTAAAAAAAAAAATGTTTATGCTTTTTAGATATGGGGTCTTGCTCTGTCACCCAGGCTGGGGAGCAGTGGCACGATCATAGCTCACTGCAGGGGAAACTGTGTTAGGGCCTCTTCTGAAGGAGCAGCCTGGAATATGCAAGAGGGCGGAGCTGCCTTGGGCCAGGACCGGGCAGATATGCTGGGAGGGGAGCCCCGGGGCCCAGGGTGACAGCCAGCACCAAGAGCGGTGAAGATTTCCTCGGTGCAGACGTTTCCCTTCGCCATGACAAAAGCTCAGGGAGAATGAATTACCATTAACTCCATTTTTCTTAACTACCTACCCGTGCCCCCCAGCTTCCTCAAGGTCTGCCCACAAGCCCGTTAAAGTCTTTTATCCGCCTTCTTCGACTCCCTTTGCCTTCCAGACCCCGCCCCCAATTCACCCCGAGAGACCCGGCCCACCCTAAACTCTGAGGCTCCATCCCAGGCACCCCAGGCACTCTCCGGGCTCCGCCCCAGGAACCCCATCCCCTCACCTGTCCCCAGGCCCCGCCCCAGGGACGCCATACACTCTCCAGGCCCCGCCCCATTCCCTCCGGGTCGCGTACCCAGCACCCTTTGCTCCAGGCCCGCCCACTGACCCCGCAGGCCCCGCCTTCCGGGCGCCGCACTCCCGGGGGCCGCACGCGCTATCCGCAGGCCGCCCGTCCCCGACCCTAGATCCCTGCGGTCCCCGCTCACCTGCTGGCCCGTGCGCCAGGCCGAGCGAGCGTCCGCGGCGCGCACTGCACTAACGCCCCGGCCGCGGCGCTGCCATCTTCCCCGGGACCAATGAGTCGCCTCCGCCGCGCCGCCCCTCTTAGAGACTTCTGGGACGGCGGCGGCTCCGGCCCCGCCCCTGCATCCGGGATTATTTATATACATGGTAATGAGCCAGTAATTCCCAGCAGCCACCGCAGCTATATTTTGTAGAACAACAGACACTTTCTCAACCCCGGTTAATAAGCACATGGAGCGCGCTATATGATACACTAATATTGCAAAAAATGAGCTACTAAGTCGGGTAAAGGAAATTCACCATTACTGTAAAGACTTTAAAATGGGCACTATAAATAGGGCTTGGGGCAGGTAGTGGTTTGTGCTCGCTTCGGCAGCACATATACTAAAATTGGAACGATACAGAGAAGATTAGCATGGCCCCTGCGCAAGGATGACACGCAAATTCGTGAAGCGTTCCATATTTTTGACTCACAATTCTAATATTAGTTCCCGGGTGGGGCAATTGAGGTTCCGATAAGTGAAGTGACTCATGCAATTGAGGGATCTTCGGCTTCGCACCCGCTTCTCCAACTGCTAATCTGTAAAACTAGTGCCAATTCATTACATACTGTGCTCTCTTTTTCTTATGTTCACAGGTGGGGAAACTGAGGCTCCGATAAGTGAGGTGCCTTTTCTAATTGAGGGTCCTTCTGGTTTCAAACTGCGCCCCTAGGAGTGGGGGTTAGGGGTTGCGAAAAAAAATTAAAAAATGAAAGAAAACTTCACCCCTAATTTTTCTTCCAAAAACTGATTGTATTCCTGACGGGCCCTCCCCAGTTTAGGCAACCCAAGATTTCCTGAGATAGCAGGCAAGGGGCACCCCGCGCCTGGAGGCCAGGCGGCCGGGAACTGGGCTGGGGGACCCTGCACGGTTGAGACTCGAACCCGCGTGGGCGTGGACGCAGCCTAGCGACCGGCCGGCTGGACAGCTCCCTAGGCCCCCACTGCCCAGCCCTGAGGCCCACCCCTGCCCTCGCGGGACCGGGAGATGCAGCCCCTTCCCAGAAGGGACTTCCTTTTGTCCCCCGCTCTGGCCTTGAAAACTTTATAAAGTGTGTTCAGGTGGCATAGAGCACTCCCAGGGCCCACAGCTTGGTTTCTAAGGGGAGCCCCAATAAACGCCACGGGCTCCAGAAAATAGTAAGTGCTCAAAAAATGAAAACCACACGGGGATGAGGCTACCTCCAAGAGACACAGGACCCACTGGAATAGCCGGAAGCATTCGAGCTAGAAAGTCACATTGGATCATAACCCACAGTAGAGAGTAAATATCCATGAGTCCTTATTAATAGACGTGGTTGAATAAATAAATCATGGGTCCTCCTTTGGATAGCGGTGAGTAAAGAAAAAAGTAAAAGATAAATGAGGGAGAAGTATCCCCTGCAGAATACCTCATAATTTTTGTAGATAGTCTATGCACAAGGAGCTGGACCACAGCCCCCCAGCCCTTCCCTGTGGGCCGCACCCCCCGGGGGAGAACACGGAAAGGGGGAAGCCCGTTTGTGTCACCCTGTGACCAAGGTCAACTCAGCTGCCATGAGTCATGTTGCTCCTGTGCACCCTTGAGGCCCGATGCGGTGACAATGGCGCTTCACCTCTGTGGTCTCCCTTCCAAAACGCATCACCCCAGTCTACCGATGAGATATCTGAGGGATATTCTGACATAAATCCCGGGCAGCCCGCCTCAAACTACACAGGTCATCAAAAGCAAACACAAAGTCCGAGAAACCCTCACAGCCCAGAGGAGCCTGCAGAGACGTGGCCACGAAATGTCACATGGGATCCTGGGTGGGGTCTTGGGGCAGAAACAGAACATTAGGGGAAATGACAAAAGATTACAGAAACCTTCAATAAAGCGTGGGTGCCTGGGTATTAACTGTGACAGATGCCAACCCGTTAATCGCAGGAGAAACCAGGTGTGGGGTATGTGGGAACGCTCTGGAACATTTTCACAGTAATTCCGTAAATATAAAACGGTTCTAAAATTAAAAGTTTATTTAAAAACAACAGCCCCAGGGTTGGCTGCAGTGGTGCACACCTGTGATCCCAGCACTTTGGGAGGCTGTGGTGGGAGGATCGCTTGAGCTCAGAAGTTTGAGACCAGCCTGGCCAATGTAGCGAGACCCCATCTCTACAAAAAATTTAAAGATTAGGTAGATGTGGTGGTGCGTGCCTGGAGTCCCAGCTACTCGGGAGGAGGCTCACACAGGAGGATTGCTTGAGGCCAGGAGTTCGAGACCAGCCTGAGCAAGAGCGAGACCCCATCTCTACTATAAATAAAAAAATTAGCCGGGCGTGGTGGCTCAGGCCCATAGTCCCAGCTACTCGGGAGGCAGAGCCCAGGAGCTGGATTTTCCAGTGGGCTGTGATCACACCATTACACTCTACCCCAGCTCTGTCTCAAAAAAAAAAAAAAAAAAAGAAGCAATTATGTTAAGGAAAGTGGCTCATGCCCCTCCCCTGAAGGTCTGAGTTTTCAAAACAACGGTGGAGTTGGGGGGGAAGGTAAAATTATTGTAAATGGAAACAAGTCAGATACAGTTTAACTGGCCACACAGTGAGGCTAAGCGTATTTCCATAAGCAACATGCAATGAGAGCCATCGCTGTCTCATTCGCCCCTCCTGCAGACCCATCTTTCACATGGGGAAACTGAGGCATGGACAGGTTAAGCGAGGCCATGGGCTGCATCAGGTTTTCCAAAAGAGATTTGTTGAATTCCTAACCCTCTCTCTATCTCAGACTGTGCCATTATTTGGAAATAGTGTTTTTTTTTTTTTTTCTTTTCTGAGACAGTCTCACTCTGTTCCCTGGGCTGGAGTGCCATGGTGTCATCCTAGCTCACAGCAACCTCCAACTCCTGGGCTCAAGCGATCCTCCTGCCTCAGCCTCCCGAGTAGCTGGGACTACAGGTGCGCACCACCAGGCCTGGCTAACTTTTCTATTTTTAGTAGAGACGGGGTCTCGCTCTTGCTCAGGCTGGTCTCGAACTGAACTCCTGATTTCAAGGGATCCTTCCGCCTCGGCCTCCCAGAGTGCTGGGATCACAGGGCAGACCGTAAAGAAATATGGTCTTTACGCAGGCAATCAAGTTAAAATGAGGTCGTCAGGGTGGGCCCTCATCCAACATGCCTGGTGTCCTTACAGAAAGGGGTTTGGACACAGACAGACACACACAGAAGACAAAGACACAGAGAGGAAGGCCACGTCAAGGCAGACAGAAGCAGAGGCCGCAGCCATGCAGCCACAAGCCAAGGGACACTGGGGGCCCCAAGAGCAGCTGGAGGGAGCACAGCCCTGCCCGCACCTGCATTTCAGATTTCTGGCCTCCAGGACTGTGACATTCCCGTCTTAAGCCCCCAGGTGGTGGTGCTTTGTTAAGGCGGCCCCTGGACACTGTCCAAGGCCACACAGCAGGCAAGTGGCAGAGCCAGGGTTGGATCCCAGGCGCCCAAGACGGGGCGAGTGGGCAGGGGCGGGGGGTGTACCTGCAGCCCACAGTTACCAGGACCTACTGTGTCCCCAGCCCCACCCCCAAGAAAAACCCACACAGCCCCAGGCCAGAGCACCAGAAATTTATTGAACCCTCCACAGTCTCCCAAAGCACAACTACCCACACACAGCAAGGGGGTGGGGGTCCCCCCAGGCCTGCTGCGGTGGCCCAGGCCAGGGAACCAGCATGGGGGCACCCCGAGCTGTCAGGCCAGAGCCAGGCTGGGGGGACGGAGGGGACACAGGGAGGGGACAGGGCAGTCTGAGGGCAGAGGCTTCTGGCTGGAAGTCCTGCACCCTGGAATGCAGGCAGGGGGAGGAAAGCAGAGACAAGGACGTGGCGGGCAGGCGGGACCCCAAGAGCTGCCAAAGAAGGGGGCCAAGGGAAGACACGCGGAACAAAAAGAGGATAAAACCAGCCCTTAAAACACAGCTTCCGCCCTAGGTCGCGGGGTACACGCGCGCACGGACACACACACACACAAACACACACACACACGAGACGAGATGCTCCTGGGGTGACAGCCTGGGTCCCAGGGACCCCCACCGCCACCACCTCCACCGCTACAAACTGGGAGGGGTCGAACAAGGGCTGGGACCAAGTCCCACAATTTATCAGATGGGGCGAGTTTTTGGTTTTTCTCTCCAAAAGGGGAATTTAAAAATCTACAACAAATCACACCAAATTCATTAAAAGCGATAAAAACCCAGCCTCTCCCTCCTCACTCGAGTTCACATTGGGCCAAAAAAGCTACACCAAGAAGAAACATGGAAGTGCCCAGTTAGGTCTCCCCACCCAAATAGAAGTCCCAGAGCAGGGTGGCGCTATGCGGCTGGGATGGTCTGGATAGTCCCAGCAGCTGCCAGTGTTGATGGCCCAGAGCTGGGTGAGGAGGGGGCGAAGGTAAAAAAGACCACCCCAAGGGAAAGAAGTTTCCAAGGACAAATTCTAAAAATATTAAAGATGTTTTAGCAGAGGTCTTGGCGCTGGGTGTGCAGGCAGGCGGGGACGCCAGCATCACCATCAGCTGTGCTGCTCCAGGTAGGCAGACAGGAGCAGCCCCGGCGGCCAAAAGTCCAGGTGACGGTTGCTGACTTTCATCTGCCTCCTGCCCTCCAGGTCTGCACCTGTGGGAGGAGACAGGCGGGACAAGAATTAACCGAATATAAGAGTCATGGTGCACAGAGCTGCGCGGACCCAGAGTGGCCAGAAGGCAGTGCCCTCGCCCTTCCCCTTCCCTGCTAGCGGTCACCCCAAGCTGGTCATCGTGGACTGGCTGACTCCACCCGCAGGTCCGGGGCCTGGCTCACAGGAACTAATGCTCCCCGAGGGCTTCGATCCATGGCGCGCTGCACTCTTCACCACCTCTTATCCCATTGTCCAGATGGGGACCTCGGGATGCCCAGGCCCAAGGCCACGTGAATGCTCACACACGTGCCTGACCAAGCATCCAGCCTCCACCCCTGCCCTGCAGAGGTAACCTTGGAGCTTCAAGGCCCTGGGTGGTCCAGCCCCCACCAGCCTCCCCTCACCCCCCACCCCGCCCCCTCCCTCGCTCCAAAACCTAGACTAGCCACACTCCCAACCCGAACTCAGTCCCACCTCCAGGCCTGGCTTCGGTGGGGCTTCCGCCACCTGGGACCCCCTTCCCTACTCCCCGATCTTGCTAAGACCCCCCCTCTTCTTCCGTGTCTAGACCACAGCCCTACCCACCCAGAGAGGCTCCCCACCCCCAGCCAAGGCCCTCCACTCTGAGTCTGCAGGAACAAAGGCGGGCGTGGGGGCTGTGGCTCCCACAGGGGAGACAGAGGAGGAACCATTGGGGTTACCATGGAAACCGTCTCCTCGGCAACTCCAGGCAGGAGGCGGAGAGACAGGTGCGGAAGCCAGGACCAGATGGGGTGCCTGGGGCCAGCAAGGCCCTTCGGGAACCCTCACTAGGGGACTGTGTCCTGAGGCCACCCCCCATCATAAAAGCGGGGACACAGGCCCCAGGAGGGAGGACTGGTCTGAAGTCCCATGTATAGTATTGGGGTACCCTATGGCTAAATGTGAACCCCCCGGACACTGGACATCTGCATCTCATCTCCGAGTCTGTGAGGTTCCCCCAAAGCCTGGCTTCACCACCCCTACCTGGGTCCCCACCCTCCCCCCAGCCCCGGAGATGTGGATCGAGTGGCGTCTGCATCCAGCTGTCCAACTGTGCCCCTAGTGTCACCCAGCCAGACACGCGGCAGGCTTCTGTCCACACTATCCGCACTCCGGGAACTCTGCCCGCTTCCGCCAGAAGTCTCCCCACTGGGGAACCAGACCAGGGGAGGCCCTGGCCTCATGCCCCAGGTCGAATGGGCCAACTGGGGTCCTGGGGTCCTGGGGCCACCAGGCACTTACTGGCCGAGATGAGGTCCATGTACTGGCAGACAGCGTGAAGCAGGAGCCTCTCGAAGCTGTGGAGGGACGGGGGTGAGCGGCCAGGCTCTGCCAGGCCCAGCGCAGGGGCGGGGCTCTCTGCACCTGCCCTGCCCACTCACCTGTTGTCCAGCATGGCCGTGTACACGGCCTGGGGGGACACAGAGAAGAACCTGAGCAGCCGCTCCTCCCAGGTCTCCAGTGTCTCCTATGAGAGAGCGGGGCCCAGAGGTCAGGCACCTGCAGGACCCCCACCAGGCTGTCCAGGGCCCCATAAACCCAAGACCCTGTGTTCAATTGTCACCTCTGACCTACCACCTGAGGCTACCCCAAGGACACCAGGCGCTTAGACGTTGCCGTGCATCTTCTGCCTGGGGAACTCCTACACACCCTGCAGTGCCCACCTTCATTGGCCCTGTCCCTCCTACTCAAAAGAGAGCCCTTTGACAGCTGCTCCGGCTCACATGACATGACCCACACCGGGTGAGGGGTTTCGCCTCGCCCCACCTCCAGGTGTTGTGGAAAAGGGCCAGTCAGGTAGGGAGACAGGCTCGGCGCTCACCATGGGGATGCGGCTCCGCTTGAGCACGGCTCGCAGACGCCGACTGATGCGCTGGAAGCACTCACGGGGTGTGTAGGCCGGGTCCTCTGCAAGAGCCCGACGGGCAGCTGTGGGGAAGGCCCCACACACCAAGCACACCTGTACCCACACCCTTACCCTGCACACACTAGTCCCCCCAACCCTAGCCTGATGGCCCCGCCCACCGAAGCATACCACATCCATGCACTGGCCCCGCCCACACCAGCCTGATGGTCCCGCCCACACACCAGCCCCACCTACCCCAGCCCGTTGGCCCTGCCCACACCAGGCCACACCCTCATCCATACTGGGCCCCCACACCGGGCCCCGCCCCCCAATCCCACAGGCTCTGCCCACACCAGGCCCTGCCCTCTTCCACACCCTGCTGCCCCATCCACCCAGCTGGCCCCACCGCCTCACGCCATGGCCCCGCCCACCCCGGCCCCACCGGGCCGCACCTCTCCGCTGGTCCTCCCCGCGGCCAGGACCACGCCTCCGGGCCTTGCTCCTGCCCTCATCCTCCAGGTAGCGCAGGACACGCTCCTGCTCCTCCCCGGAGCGGTTCATGAAGTCGTTCCAGACCTGGAAGAGGTGGGCAGGCTGTGAGACCCCAGGCTGATGTCTGCACCTCTGGGCCTCAGTTTCCCCGCTCGGCAGATGGATGTAGAAGGCCACCAAGTACGCAGAGGCACTTCCTGTGGACACCTCTGCCCACTGCCGGGGCACCCACTGTGGCCGGGCCCCCAGCTGGGTGTGGGGAAAGCTGGGGACCAGGACGGGGATGGGTCCAGGCCACAGACCCTCGCCCGCCACACATGTCATTGACTCCCGAGTGTGACGAGATGAATCCCCGGCGCTGGGAGGTCCCGGGGTGGGGGTTCTGGCCTGGTCTGGGGACCCCATGGGGGCCCTCACCAAGAGATCGTAAGCTGGGGGTGCTCTTGGTGGAGGAGCCAGCACGTAGCCCGAACCTGGGAGGAGGCAGGTGTCCCGTGGAGGGCCAGGGGTCTGGGGCCTCACCTCCACATAGGTGGCATTGTTGCAGGCCTCCGCAAAGATGCCTGGTGCCGCGGGGTGTGCCAGATCCCCGTCCTCCAGGCCAGGCGGGCCCCCGTCTGTCTCCAACAGGGTCAAGAGGTACTGGGCTAGAGGGAAACAGATGGCCTCTGGGCTGGGGTGGCACTGAGAGCCCCCTAGGCTCCATGGGGACGCAAGGACCATCTTTCCTCCCTTTATACCCTCTCAGCCTCTGCACCTCCATGCTCCAACTGTCTTTCCCCAAAGGTACAGAAACCAGCCAGCCTCCAGAACTCCACCCACCTCGCCCTTGCTCATCCAACTCCTACACATCCTTTAAAGCCCCAGCTCCAATGCCCAGAGATTCCTCTGGCCCAGCCCTGATCCAAGAGTCTGGGGGGTGTCTGTGTCCGGCTCTGTTCTTTCTATATTTTTTTTAGTAGAGACGGGGTCTCGCTGTTGCTCAGAGCTGGTCTCGAACTCCTGAGCTCAAACGATCCAACCGCCTCGGCCTCCCAGAGTGCTAGGATTACAGGCGTGAGCCACCGCGCCCGGCCTGTGTCTGGCTCTCTTACCTGCTCCCCTGGCCCAGAGTTGACACCTCTCTGGGTCCCCAGCACTGCCCAGCTCAGCGCCTGGCTCATGGAACGGGCAACAGATATGACCGACATGCATGCCTTTCTTGTCTGAGGCCCAGGAGCCCAAGAGGTGCCTCCCCACCCCTGCTCACTGTTTTCCAGGCGCTGGAGGCTCTTCCGCCCCTTGGCCTTGGGCACGAGGTCTGAGTTCCTCACCGCCTGGTTGATGAAGTGCTGCTTCCGCTTGGAAGCCGAAAGTCTCTTCACCTGGGAGCTGGCCAGAGTGGGCAGACAGCCCGGAAGGGGCCTGTGGGCCAGGGTGGGGGGCGGTCCTTAGGGCCAAGACAGGCCAGGATCTCCAGGCAGAACCCTACTGTAGCCACTGCCTGCTTGGTTTCCCCTAGCAATGGGGAGCTCACCCCCTATTTGGTGGTAGAGTGCTACCTAGATCCTTAAAGTATTATTGTGAGGACAGATTAGTAAACTGAGGCTTGGAGAAGGAAAGACATTTGCCCAAAGTCACACAGCAGGTGGATGGCCAAGAAAAGCTGCTGCCCCCCAACACCCCCTTCAAGATTTTAGCTGCCAGCCAACGAGGCCCACAGAGTCCAAGACTTGAACACCAGCCTCTTCTGGAAGTGGAGATTCAAGAAACTTGGTTTTATCTAGCACTCCCCACCCCCAGCAGCAGATAAGCCAGGAAACAGCCCCCAGAAACGCAAGACTATGCCCAAGCCAACCTGCCTCATGCCCCCGAGTACTCCCCCTCAATATCCCCCAGGAGCCGGGAGCAGAGAGGGACTGGAGCGGCCCCCCCAGGGCTAATCCGCCCTGCTTCAAGCAAATGGCATTAATTGCGGGGCTGGATTAGCTGGCACGGCCGGGCCCCCCGCAGGGGCCCAAGGGCCAAGCCACTTGGAGAAAGGGACAGACAGTTACAGCGGGCGCTGCAGCCACTGAGGAACTGGGGTGGGGGGGCCTCTTAGATGGAAACTTTCCAGCAAGCAGAAACCACACGGCCTGGTCAGCCCTGCTGCAGGCTGCGGAGCTCTCCCAGGCTCAGGAGAGGGCTCACGGTGGGGGTGGATTCCAGAGTCTGGGGGACCAGATTCTCCCACCCCCACCTCCCAACCACCCAACACACACTCTGCCACAGCCACACAGAGGGGCACGACACGCACCTCTGCCTCAGCAGCGCCGCTGCCTGGGCGCCCTCCCCAAGCCCCGCGTGCCTCATCTCCTCAGTGAGGCACCTGACCCCCTGCTCAGTACCTCACTCTCCCCATCCTCACTCCCTGCACCCCCCCTCGGCATGCACAGCCACGCCTGGCACATAGTAGGTGCTCAAGAAATAACTACTGATCGGGTGCTCATGCCTGGCACTTTGGGAGCCTGAGGCCAGAGGACCACTTGAGGCCAGGAGTTCAAGACCAGCCTGGGCAACATAGCAAGACTCCATCTCTACAAAAAATTTTAAAAGTAGCCGGGCATGGTGGCGGCATCTGTTGTCCCAGCTACTCAAGGGGCTGAGGCAGAAGGATCGCTTGAGCCCAGGAGTTGGAGGCTGCAGTGAGCTATGATGATGCCACTGCACTCCAGCCTGGGTGACAGAGTGAGATTCTGTCTCAAAAAAAAAAAAAAAAAAAGCCCGAACAAAAATGCCAAATCAATTTTCAACAAAATCCCATGATTCTAAGACTAAACCCAGAGTCCAAATCCCCACCCAAACTTTCCTAGTGTCCGGAGTTCCCAAGATACAAATTAAGAACAGAGGCACACCCCCAACCCCCTCCCCCAAAAGACTGAAACCCTAGGACAACGCCTTGAAACCCTGGGACAGCTGAGACAAAATGCCGTCAAGGGGATTAGGAGTGAGGTCAGGGCTCGCCAGGGTCTATACATATGTAAAGAGTCAAGCCTTAAGTCTGTGCACTTTGTAGAACAGCTGTTACATCTGGATTAAAATGTAAACAGGGCCGGGCGCGGTGGCTCACGCCTATAATCCTAACACTTTGGGAGGCTGAGGTGGAAAGATCAGTTGAGGCCAGGAGTTCAAGACCAGCCTGAGCAAGAATGAGACTCTGTCTCTATAAAAAAATGGAAAAATTAGCCGAGTGTAGTTGGTGGTAGCACCTGTAGTCCCAGCTACTCGGGAGGCTAAGGCAGGAGGATTGTGTGAGCCCAGGAGTTGGAGGCTGCAGGGAGCTCTGATGACACCACTGCACTCCAGCCTGGATGACAGAATAAGACTGTCTCAGAAAAAAAAAAGTAAACAGGCTGAGGACATCCAGGGCCTTCTGAAGTTGGCGTGGGACAGGCGTGACAGCCTTTTAGGCAAAAATCTATGAAAAGTTATCTGACCACTGAACTCACAAGGGCCCAAGTTCCCACCCAGAGGACACACAGGCAGAGGAACAGCCAGGCTTCCACCCAGGACCAGGCACTCGGAGCTCTCTGGCCAAGCGACGCCAGAAACTCAGAGGTGGACTCCTCACGGGGCTGCGGTGAAGAGGGCAGGCCCCGGAATCTCAGCCCCAAGTTTGAACTCCACCTACAGCATTTCGCTCAGCGACCTGCAGCCCACTGTCCGCAAAGTGGGGATAGGAATGGTCCCCGCAGGTGCCTGCGGGTCTGAGAGGGGCAATCAGAGTCAACAGGATCCAGGACAGATATTCCCCCCTTTATCTCAGCTGCCACCTGCTTGGTTTCCTCCTGTGATGGGGAGCTCACCTCCTCAACCATGCCACACCCTTCTTGGTCACAGCGGCATCCCTGGGTAGAGTGTTTCCTCCAGGTTGGGCTCATTTGGTGTCACCTGCCTCACCACCGTAGGAGGCAAGTGCTAGTATTTTGACGCCCGTTATACAGATCGGTAAAGGCACAAAGTCACCATGGAAGTTCCCACGTCTGTGAAGATGGCAGTTGGAAGAGCACGTGGCAAGTCAGGTCCTCAGCCCGCAGTGTGGCAACTGATGACCACTCAAGGGATGCTCATGGTTGTGTTAAGCCAACGTCTCTGAAGCCAGACCCGAGCTGAGGCTGCCTCCCCAAGTCCTGAGCACCCTGACCCATACCCCAGATTCACCCATGGCTTCCCCAGGGCCCCAGTGCCTGTGTCTCCACCCTGGCAGCTGGACAGGGCTGATAACAGGGGCTACATCCGAGACGTCAGAGTGGGGCGGGGCTCGGGGAGACAGCTCGAGCCCTCACAACAGGGGCCTGGTGCCGTCCCAGCCACCACGCAGGCAAGGGGTGCGCCTGGGGCTGACCTGGACCGACTGAGCAATGCAGCTTCCTTCAGGCTCCCAAAGACCTGCCTGGTCCCTTCCTGGCTCCAGCACCAGCTATGGCTCCCTAGTGCCCTCAGAGCAAGGCCCAACTCCCTCTTAGTCTAGCATTGGACCACACTGGCAGGCCTGCACCTGCTTCCACAGGTGCTTGGGGGGCCTCGACACCCTCCTGTGGTCCCCAAATGCTGAGCCGAGTACCGGAAAGTGAGTCCTACCACCACGACAAGCTCGCTGACTTCAACCAGATTCCAGCAGGAAACAAGACACATTTAGCCTCTGTGGGGGACTGTGGGGCCTGGAGTCACCAACACTCCATGCCAGAAATGGGAGGGGGTGGCAGAGCACAGCAAAGTACCTACTCAGAGGGACCTCTTCCCGGGAGGGCCTCAGTGTTGCCAGGAATGGCCCAACCCAGGGCCTTTGCATGTACTGAGCTGGCCCTGCAGCAGTCTTCCTCTGGCTCCCCTGTCATCGCCCAACCCCCACCCAGCCCAATCTCGCAGCTCCTGCAACCAGCTGGCCCCTTTACTCGGCTGCCCCTTAATCACTGCCTCACCAGACCCCCGAGGCAGTGAATGCTCAGCACTCAGCCCACAGTGTGTTTGTTGAATGAATAACTAAACTTCTGTTTACACACTCGCCCAAGGGCTAGTTCATCTGTTTCTCCTGCCACCCAACAAGACCACTTTACCAATGGGGAAACTGAGGATTCAGAGATGGGGGCTGAGGCTTCCTGCACCCGGCAGGACCCCAGCGATGTTTACACGGTGGAAGTTACCAGGGCCCACTGAGAGTGGACTGTCCTCACTGTGGAAGCTGCTAAGCTGGTTTCGGTAGAACAGGCCTCTTGGTTGCCCCCAATTCTACTCTCCACAGACTCTGAAAAGGGACCTTCTGAGCCCCGCTCCCCTGGGCCCGGCACCGGCCCCCTCCCCCAGGAACCTGCAGGAGAGGAGGCCACTTCCCCTGCAGGAAACCCAGGGCTCAGGGTGGAGGTGACTCAGCTTGGGGTGGGGCAGACTGTGGGGCCCCCAGCAGTCCCCAGCCCCCAACCAGGATGGGGAGGGAAAGGAGTGGCCAGCGGGTAAATAAATACCCAAGAAGTGAGGGAAGGGGAAGGTCTGGGGGGAGGTGAGGAATAAATCTGGGGTGAGGCTGGACAGACGCAATGGCTCATGCCTGTAATCCCAGTGCTTTAGGAGGCTGAGTTGGGAGGATCACTTGAGCCCAGGAGCTCGAGACTAGCCTGGGCAACATAGCAAGACCCCATCTCTACTAAAAATAGAAAAAATTAGCCGGGCATGGTGGTGGCGCCTGTAGTCTCCAATTACTTGGGAGGCTGAGACAGGAGGATGGTTTGAGCGCAGGAGTTGGAGGCTGCAGTGAGCTGTGATTGCACCACTGCACTCCAGCCTGGGAGATAGAACGAGACGCTGTCTCAAAAAAAATTGGGGTGAGAAGAGCTCTTGGAGGGGAAAGGAAGTATGAATGTATTTACATATTCACACCCCAAATATCTACACCTGGTTCTAAGAAGATGGGGGAGGAGCCCGTTCGGTGGGGAAGTGCCCACGTAGGTGTTAAATGCCCCCTTGAAAGAGGCACCTTCTCTCCTTCAGATAAACAGCCCTGTGCGGCCTCTGGGCAAATACCCAGGTGGCGATGGTACCAACAAGGTGCTACTAAACATAACAACAAAATAACAACAACATAGAAAACGCAATGATAAAATCACTTTAAAATAATGCTAACATAACTAAGACATGTAATAATTTAAAACGATAATTAAAGGATGGTCGCTCTCGTTTGCTGGGCACCTGCGAGTGCCAGGTAACACTGACCCTCAATCACTCTGAAAAGAGACAAGTGTGACTGGCACATTTTACAGATGGGGAAACCGAGGCACGGAAGGGCGGGACAACCCTGCCCAGGTGGCACCGCGGGCACACGAAGGGGACAGAAACGGAACGCAAGCCACCTCCTCATCCCCCACAGACGGTGGCACCTCCGCGCGCGAGGCGGACCCCGCGGGCCAGCGCAGA
Source organism: Indri indri (assembly GCA_004363605.1). Lineage (NCBI taxonomy): Eukaryota > Metazoa > Chordata > Mammalia > Primates > Indriidae > Indri > Indri indri. Next base: position 25,284 of record RJWJ010000767.1, read on the forward strand.
GGTGTCTGCGTAAACACCCGGCCCCACACGGGCGCTTCCGGGTCCCACTCGGAGCACAGACGGGCCCCTGTTCGCCCCGGGATTTAAGCACCCCGCCCCCAGCCTTACTGGGTATTTACCCAAAGGAAAACCAAGAGCCGTGTCTACCCAGAAAGGTGGGTGGCGGGGGGTCGGATAAACCCAGACGGTGCGCAGGGGACGCGCCGCGCGGGGGAAATGCCCGGACGCGAGCGCGGGACCCCGGGCGGGCGGACCCCAGCGCGCCCGCAGCTCCCCGGGCCCGGGGCACCTCGCACGGGCGAAAGGGACGCGGAACCCCGGGCGGGACCCCTGGTAGGCGAGCCCTCGGGACCGGGGGTGCGGGGTGCGGGAGCGGGGTGCGTCCCCGCCCGCCCGCAAACACCCGGCACACAGGCGGTGAACACCTGGGTGACCGTACGCCCACAAAGCCCCCGCCCAGCCCGCGGAGCACGGCGGGCGACGGGGGCGGGAGGGGAGGCAGGGGAGGCCCGAGACCCGGGGCGCCCGCCCGGCCCGCCCGCGCTCACAGCAGCCGCCGCCCGCCCGGGGCGCCCTCCGCCGTCGCCACCTCCGGGCCGCCCTCCGGGTCCTCCAGAGCTACCATGGCTCGGACGCTGCTGTCGCTGCCGCCGCCGCCCGGCAGGGCCTTCACCGGGCCGGGCAGGAAGTGACGGCCGCCCAGGGGCGGGCCGGGGCGGGGCCTGGAGGCTGGACGCGCGGGGCGGGGGCCGCCACGATCCCTGCGCCCCGGCCCGCGGCGGGCTGGGGCGGAACTCAGCCCCGGTGGACAGAAGGGGAAACTGAGGCTGGGGCGAGGAACAGGGGATCCAGCCGCGGAGGCACAGACGGGGAAACTGAGACAGGGGTGGGGCGGAGATCCGGCCGTGAGCCCTACACCCGGAAATGTAGCCCAGGAGGAAGAACAGACGGGGAAACTGAGGCTAGGAAGCGGGGACTGGGCCACCATCCCCGTGCCTGCACCCAACCGGGAACCGAGGGATGGGCGGACAGACGGGGAAACTGAGGCCTTGCTGGTGGGGAGAGAGGGAGGGAGGCGTTTTTGGAGGCCCGGGATGGCTGAAACCATCACCACGGGGGGGGGGGGGGTTTCCTTCCACCAGACCCCTGCAGTCCTCACTGGGGGCCGTCCCTGGAGCGCTGGCTAGGCAGCCCCAGTTTACTCATCTCTGAAAATAGGACATCAGCCCGCACCCCCTCTCTGCCCTTTAGGGTTTATTCATCAACAAATGCCCACTGTGGACTGGGCGGGCGCTGGGGACCCAGCAGTGACCAAGACAGACCCCTGCCCCACTGGATGGGGTGGGGAAGGGGCTTTGGCGGTCAGGGAAGGCCTCTGAGAGAGGAACTGGCCAGCTGCAGAAGCTTCCCCGTGAAACGGGGAAGCGTGTATAAAGCAGAGGGAACAGCCTCTGTAAGGTGGGGCGGGGGGCACCCAGGGTGACCAGAGTAGGGTGGGCAACCTGGTGCCCTATGATGATAGGTCTGGGTTTTCTTGTCCTGAGGGTACTGCGGAGCCATGGGAGAGTTTGGAGCACAAAATTAAATACACTCTGGAATCTGGAATCCCCCCTTCTGTCCACAAGAAGTGCAGGGCATTGAGGACCATAGTAACACACAAGGATGCAACCTGCCAAGTCCAGCCTGGTGGGAACTGTACAGGACAGAAGACCTGGTTGCCTTAACAAATAAAGAGCAAGCAGGAAAAAGAAAAAAAGGAAGAGAAACTATTAAAAGACTAAAAAATGCACATATCATGAGACTTTGTGTAGAAATAAATGTGAAAAGAAGCAAAAGAAATCAATGGTGATACCAATTGGGTGGAGAGGGTGCCTCTAGGGGGAGTGCCTGGGGGGGGGCTTTTGGGGGTTGGGGATGTTCGGTTTCCTGATCTGGGGCATGGTAGCAGCTCCATAAATGGACATGAACCCAGGAAGCAGGAGTCACTTCCAGAGGCCTTAGCGGGCCCTGCTCCCATTCTCAAACTTCATTCCCAGGGGACCTGTCCTGAACCTTCTTAACACCTTCCTAGGCCCCCAAACTCCTAGTTCCCCTCGCCTTGGCCTGCGCACAAGCTGCTGCTGCTCCACAGACACCCCCCCAACTGGAAGGTCCAGCCACCTGCAGGGTCCACTCCCAAGCCAGTTAGACTCAGCAGTTTCCTCAAAACAGTTCTCTAGCCCCTACCTAGTACCCCTCCTGTCTCCTCATCCTAACCCGTCCCTCATTGTTGCCCCAAAGGGATTTTTCCTCCCTTTTGTGATTTTGTGAACCATCCTCAAGAATAATTTTTAGGCAGGACATGGTGGCTCACACATGTAATCCCAGCACTTTGGGAGGCTGAGGTGGGAGGATGGCTTGAGCCCAGGAGTTCGAGATTCAAGGCTAGACTGGGCAACATGGCGAGACCCCGTCTCTACAAAAAATAGAAAAATTAGTTGGGTATAGTGGTGCAAGCCTGTAATCCTAGCTACTCGGGAGGCTGGGGCAGGAGGATCACTTGAGCCCTGGAGTTCGAGGCTGTGGTGAGCTGTGATCGCATCACCGCACTCCGGCCTGGCGGACGGAGTGAGACCCTGTCTCAGAAAACAAAAAAAAAGGGAGAAGAGAGAGAGACAATAACACCTGTGGTAGCACCTTTTTCTCTGCTGCATTGTACTCCGCGATGCCAGAACATCCCGGACCCCCATTGCAGGATGGACTGCACTCGGCCTCCCAGGAGTGTTTCTGGGGTCTTTCCAGGAGAGGGATTGTGGGGTCAACGCTGTGGCCTTTGTAAATTGCAGTCCACCTGGTTCCTGCAGCCAGTGGCACCTGAGTCCAGGGCTCCACAGGTATCAGCCACTCCCTGCCAGTCAGGTGGGACACAGACATGCCTAGGGCAGCTGTCCCCAACATTTTTGGCCCCAGGGACTGGTTTCATCTCACTCGCCTCCTGCCGTGTGCACCCCCTTCCTAAGTTTCATGGAAGACAATTTTTCCATGGACATGGGCGGAGCTCTGCAGCTGGTCCCTAACAGGCCATGGACCCGTCCCCAGCCCAGGGGTTGGGGACCGCAGCCCTAGGGGTCTGGTTTGCAACATTCAGTCCAAAACCATCTCTCCCCTTCCCATAACCTTTCGTGGCTCCTCAGTGTCTTGGGGATAAACCCAAGGTACCCTCACTCAGGGTCCTAAACCTTCCGTCGAGGGCTCGCCTCCCCTCCAGCCTGGGCCCACCCACCCGGAGCCCCAGTCCCTTGGAAGATCAAAGTCCTTGCCACTAATAAGCCTTTGTTTTTGCGCCTTTGCCTGGACGGCTTGGTGTGCCTGGCGGTCTCTACCCGCATGTTAAGATCCGCCCTCGCAGGGTCCACAGCAGCCTCTGCGCATCCCACCCCGCCTCGGCCCGCCCCTCCCGCACCGTCACCCGGTCCTCGCGCCGGAGAGGAGGGCAGGGGGAGGGGCTGCTGCGCGCATGAATGGAGGGCGCACAGGCGGGGCGGGGAGTGGCGGCTGCTGCTGGAGAGGCGGGAAGGCGGGGACCAGGGGGCGCGGGGTATAAACGCGCGGCTGCCGCAGCGCAAGCAGAGGAGCCTCGGATCCCAGCCAAGCCGCCCTCCGGACCCGGGCGCCTCCAGCCGAGACCCTTCCTGAGCTCCGCGAGCGCATCTCCGGCAGGTGGCCGGGAGGAAGGTCCCCGCGTCCATCCCAAAGCGCAATCCTGGAGGGCGGCCGGGAGGAGGAGGGCGGCGAAGCCATGCACGGCGTGGCGACGTCGGCGCCCAATGCGTCCTGGTGGGCGCCGGGCAACGCTTCGGGCTGCCCCGGCTGCGGCGCCAATGCCTCGGACGGCCTGGCCCCCGTGCCGCGGCCGGTGGACGCCTGGCTCGTGCCTCTCTTCTTCGCTGCGCTGATGTTGCTCGGCCTGGCAGGGAACTCGCTAGTCATCTACGTCATCTGCCGCCACAAGCAGATGCGGACGGTGACCAACTTCTACATTGGTGAGTGCCTGGGCCGGCGCGGGTCCGCACCTGCCTGCCATTCCGGGGGTCGCGCGTCCTTTCCCTCACCTCCCTGTACCTTCTGGTAGGGCTCGCAAACTCCAGCGTGGGAGGTCCCACGCCGGCCAGAGGTTGGAGACCTTGGCCTGCCACTCAAGGAAGATGTCCCGGTGTGATGTGGTTCTGTGACACGGTGTCCGCTGGACAAAAGGGGTGGGGGGAGGGACTGCCTTGTCCGTGGGTCTCAGTTTGCGACCTCTGCCCTGTGGCTGCTCTGTAGTGGCCTTGGGCCCGGCACCACCGTCTGCAGTTTGCAGGGGAGGAAACTGAGCCCCGAGAGGGGCAGAGCCCGCTCAGGCTCACGCGGCTGGGGCGGGGGAGAGCAGGACCCATTGCTGCCAGGAAGGCCACGCAGCCCGTGCTGCAGGGATGTTTGCGATGTAACGGGGGGATGCTAGGGGGTGCCCAACTTCTCCGCCCGAGGGTGTCAGTGCGCTCTGGGGGCCTTCCGGGAGCCAATCTGCTGGTCGCTCGTGTGGGGCGCAGGGCTGGGCTAAGAGCAATGCGCGATTCTGCGGCCCGCGGCGCCCCTCGTCCAGCCCCGCGCACACCCCCTGCAGCCAACCTGGCGGTCACAGACGTGACCTTCCTGCTGTGCTGCGTACCCTTCACGGCCCTGCTGTACCCGCTGCCCGCCTGGGTGCTGGGTGACTTCATGTGCAAGTTCGTCAACTACATTCAACAGGTGCGCGGTCTGGAGGAGAGGGTCTGGGGCCGAAGGTGGGGACCTTGCTTGGGGCGCAGCAGAGTCTGGGAGTGGCCGTGGCTGGACCTAGCGGGGCGAGGGGAGGAGAGCCTGGGGCTGGGGCCCGGGGGACGCAGCAGCGGCGCACCCAGTCTGGGTGGGTGCGGCTGGAGCCTGGACCGGAGTGGGGAGCGGGAAGTGGGGGGCAATGAGGAGGGATGCAGACAGAAACCGGGGTCACGGGGTTGGGGGCGGGGTGCAGGTGGACCCAGGGAAGGCGACCGGGACCCGCAGCTTCCTGCTACGTCTGTTCCTTCATCCCAGGACGGCTCTGTCTCTCCCTGTCTCAGACTCGGGGTATCAGCCCACCCAAGTGGCTCCTCCCACCTCCTGGGCTCCTCTCCCAAGTCCCTACCCCTCCTGCCCCCTCAACCCGTGGCCCCTGGACACCCCTCCTGGGAAACATTCCGTGTGTGCCTGAGTGGTCAGACACGTGGGGGGACCGGCAAGATGGCTAGACAGGGCAGGCTCCAAACCGGGCAGGTGGCCAGACGCCCGGCTCCCGCTTTTCCAGGTCTCGGTGCAGGCCACGTGCGCCACTCTGACGGCCATGAGCGTGGACCGCTGGTATGTGACGGTGTTCCCGCTGCGCGCCCTGCACCGCCGCACGCCCCGCCTGGCGCTGGCAGTCAGCCTCAGCATCTGGGCTGGTGAGTAGAGCGCAGGGGCCGCGAGGGGGTGAGGGGACAAGTCCTCGTGCCCTGGGGTCTCGGGACCACCCTCTGCCCCTCCCCATGCCTTGGTCGGGCATCTGAAAAATGGGCGAATAGCTTTCCCTGCGAAAGGCCACCGAGGGTGCAGACGGGGACGCCTGGTATTTGGCAGGTCGGCTCAGTGAGCGCTGCCTGGGGAGGCACCTGGGGAGCCGAGGCCCAAACCCTGGCCCGCCGCGCCCCTAGTGCCCCGGGGCAGGGTCTTCATCCGGGCCTGTGGCGCAGGCTCTGCGGCCGTGTCTGCGCCGGTGCTCGCCCTGCACCGCCTCTCGCGCGGGCCGCGCACCTATTGCAGCGAGGCCTTCCCCAGCCGCGCCCTTGAGCGCGCCTTCGCACTCTACAACCTGCTGGCGCTCTACCTGCTCCCGCTGCTCGCCACCTGCGCCTGCTACGGGGCCATGCTGCGCCACCTGGGCCGGGCCGCCGTGCGCCCTGCGCCCGCCGACAGTACCCTCCAGGTGCGCGGTTTAGGGGTGGGCGCGGCGAGGCTGGGCGGGAGGGAGGAGCGGGTGGGAGGGTATCTGAGCCCGGAGGTCTAGCCCAGGGGGTCAAACAGGGGAGCTCTGGGGGGATGGCACAGCCGGGCCTCGGCACTTTCTCCTAACCTCCTCCTCCCGCCGCCCAGGGGCAGCTGCTGGCCGAGCGCGCGGGCGCCGTGCGTGCCAAGGTCTCGCGGCTGGTGGCGGCTGTGGTCCTGCTCTTCGCCGCCTGCTGGGGCCCCATCCAGCTGTTCCTGGTGCTGCAGGCGCTGGGCCCCGCGGGCGCCTGGCACCCGCGCAGCTATGCTGCCTACGCGCTCAAGACCTGGGCGCACTGCATGTCCTACAGCAACTCGGCGCTGAACCCGCTGCTCTACGCATTCCTGGGATCCCACTTCAGACAGGCCTTCCGCCGCGTCTGCCCCTGCGCGCCTCGACGCCCCTGCCGGCCCCGCCGGCCGGGGCCCTCGGACGCCGCCGCCCCCCACGCCGAGCTGCACAGCCTGGCCGCGCACCCGGCCCCTGCCAGGACGCCGAAGCCCAGAAGCAACGCGCCGGCGGCTGGGAGGCTCTGTGTCGTGGGGGAACACACTGCCCCTCGCTGAGCCAAGCTCAGAGGGAATCCAAATGGGCCTGTCTGCAGCAGGGGCTGCTAGAACAACAGCTCTTCTTCTGTTATTAGTATTTGTATTGTTGTCCAAGATAATCAGTGAAAATATTTTATCCTCTTGTGGCATTTGGTACAGGTTTGCTGTAATGTTTGCTATTGATATTGTAATTCTTATTTCTGTATTTCCTGAAATTAAAGATGTGTTAATATGAGGACTTTCGGGATCTTTCCGGAAAATGTCAGACGTCTTCACACACTAATGTTGTGCTTGGCTATAAATTTGTAAGATCTATCCCTCTTTCAGAGATATTAAAATGCGGAAACAATGTCCACCTTGGAATTGATGAAAGAAAGTATCGTTATTGCTACCTGGTGAGTGTCCAGAGTCTTCCCTTGGAATATTAAGTAACAAAGTCCTTAAAAATCAGTCCTCCTTGGACCGCAGTGCACAGAGCTGCCCACAGGAGAAGCAGGATTGTTTGCTACGTAACCAACCACCCTGGAGCAGAACCGTAGACCAGAATCGGTTTGTTACCACTCAGGATTCTGTGGAGTGACCAGGCTCAGCCGGGAGGTTCTTCTGACCCTTGTGTCAGCCATGACTGCTGGGGCTGGATGGGGAAGGCTCGAGAAGGCACTGCTCTCCTGGCTGGAGGCTGAGTGCCCCTCCATGGGGCTGCTTGTGATTCCTCCCAGCATGACAGTCTTGGCAAGGCCAGCCATGCCTTGGTAGAAGCTTCCAAAAGGAGGCAGAAGCTGCTAGGACTCTTAAGGCTTGAACTCAGAAGTCCCACATGGTCGCTTCTGCCACACTGTGTCAGTTGGAGCTGTCACAAGTCCCACCTCTTGGGGGGTGGAGCTGCATGCCCCTACCAGGAGTGAGGGAATCAGTGCAGCCTCCCCCAGCAGCCCTCAGACCCCAGGCTTAGCCACCCTAAAGGACAACTCTCCATCTCTTTGAGGGACCCAGGCCCCCAAGTTTGCTGAGATGCTAATGTTGAGACCAAGAGGCTGAAACAGAAGGTGATTTTGACGTTGGCCTGAAGCTTGCTTGCCCTGGTCTTTGGGACCTGGTGTCCTGGCCTGGGCTGGAGATGAAGGTAAGTTTCTCCCCTTTGCCCACCTCCCTCTCCTCTCCTCTGCCCCCCAAACTTATTGTACTCTCTTTGAGGCTTCTTGAATTGCTGTTGTCCTTCCTGCCTCTGGGCCTTTGCACATGCTGTTTTCTCTTCTGTGCCGAATATACTCTCACTGATCCATCAGGGCTCAGCTCAGCTGCCTTCTCCTCCAAGAAGCCCTCCTAGATCCTTCCAGCCTGAGTCAGGCACATCATCTGGGCCTGCCCAATGCTGCCCCCATTATGAGTTGGATCACCTTGTGCTGTGCCTGCTGGATGCGTGTCCCCACTGTGTCCCCAGGGCCCAGCGCACAGAATAAATATCTGTGGGATAGATAACCACACGTGTTGTGGTGTGTGCCGAGGAAGTTGGAGGATTTCCCTGTGAAAATAAGTTTAAAAAAACAACACCACAGTTAAAGAGGGACTCTTGGACATTTATCCCAGGGAGATGAAAACCTATGTTCACACAAAAATGTCTATACAGCCAGGCTCAGTATCCTAGCACTAATGTCAGGAATCCTAGCCCATTAGGAGGCCAAGGTGGAAGGATGGCTTGAGGTCAGGAGTTCAGTTCGAGACCACCCTGAGCAAGAGCGAGACCCTATTTCTACAAAAAATAGGAAAATTAGCCAGGCGTGGTGGTGCACACCTATAGTCCTAGCTACTTGTGAGGCTGAGGCAGGAGAATCGCTTGAGCCCAGGAGTTGGAGGCTGCAGTGAGCTATGATGATGGCACTATACTCTAGCCTGGGTGACACAGTGAGACCCCGCCTCAAAAAAAAAATTGCATACAGTGGGCATGGTGTCTCACACCTGTAATCCCAGCACTTTGGGAGGCCAAGGTGGAAAGATTATTTGAGGCCAAGAGTTCAAGACCAGCCTGGGCAAGATAGCAAGACCCTGTCTCTAAAAACTTTTCTTTTTAATTAGCTGACTATTCACCAGTAGTCTCAGCTACTCAGGTGGCTGCGGCTGAGGATCACCTGAGCCCAAGAGTTCCAACCTGGGCAACATAGTGAGACCCTGTCTCTAGCAAAAAAATTTTTTTTTTTTTTTTTTTTTTTTTTTTTTTGGAGACAGAGTCTCACTCTCTTGCCTGGGGCGAGTGCT
>RJWJ010000767.1:34242-60769 GCA_004363605.1 Indri indri
GCATGCGCCACCATGCCCGGCTGATTTTTTCTATATATATATTTTTAGCTGTCCAATTAATTTTCTTTCTATTTTTGGTAGAGATGGGGTCTCGCTCTTGCTCAGGCTGGTCTCGAACTCCTGAGCTCAGAACGATCCGCCCACCTCGGCCTCCCAGAGTGCTAGGATTACAGGCGTGAGCCACCGCGCCCGGCCTCTAGCAAAAAATTTTTAAAAATAAAATAAAAAGGCAGATGTGGTGGCAAGCACATGAGGATCACCTGAGCCCATGAGTTCCAGGCAGCAGGGAGCTATGATCTGGCCACTGAACTCCAGGTTGGGCAACAGAGCTAGACCCTGTCTCTAAAAAATCAAAAACAACAAAAAACCCCAAACTTTTATGCAAATCTTCATAGCAGCTTTATTTGTAATAGCCCCAAACTGGAAACAACCAAATGTCCTTCAACAGGTGACTGGTTAAACAAACTGAGGTCCCTCCATACACACCATAGAATGCCAGTCAACAGTGAAAAGAAAAAAAACTGTTGATACAAGCAACTGAGATGGATCTCCAGGAATTATGCTGAGCCAAAAAAAAACTAATCCCACAACATGTGTGACTCTATCCATATAACATTTTTATGAGCTCTGTCACCCAGGCTGGAGTGCAGTGGTGTCATCACAGCTCTCTGCAGCCTCCAACTCCTGGGCTCCAGCGATCCTCCTGCCTCAGCCTCCCCAGTTGCTGGGACTATAGGCATGTGCCACCACACCCAGCACATCTGTATAACATTGTTGAGATGGTAAAATTGTGCAAATGGGGAACATATTAGTGGTTGCAGGGGTTAGGGATGATGAGGAGAGGCGGGTGGGCAACCACTCTGGGATGCAACCCACCTGTGGTGGCAGAGGCAGGGACCTAACCAGGTGATAACATTTTATAGAACTACACACACACACGCACGCACGCACGCACACAAGCGCAAGTGAAATGGGGAAATCTGAGTGAGATTGGTCGATTGCATCAGTGTCAACATCCTGATGGTGACATTCCACTACAGTTTTGCAAAATGTTACTAGCAAGCCAGGTGTGGCAAACACTGGATCTCTCCGCATTATATTTTGCACGACTCTACGATTATCTGAAAAAGTTAAAAAAAAATGTTAAAGGATTGAAAGTGACATCCAGGCAGAGGAATCATTTCAAAACTGTTGACTCCCGGTGTGCTGTTTGTTTCATAGGAATTTATTCAGCTAGACACTGTTTTCAGAGCTTCCTCTGTGTGGCAGGCTCTGCGTTGGTGGCCGGGGCCACAGCAGTGATGTGGGGGGAAAGGGATTCTAGGACGGCTCCATGGTGGAGATGAATCCAGGAAATAGGAACTGAGGTCAGAGGTAGGGAAAGGGCACATCAGAGGGTGAGTACAGCCTGTGCAAAGGCCCTGAGGCACGATACAACCAGTGGATTTGAGGCATATTGAGGATACCTGTGGGGCTGGAGCAGGGTAAGGAGGGGAGATGAGAGGGAGTGAGGACTTTGCAAGCACCCAGGATGTGCCGTGTCTTTTCCCTGAGGACTATGGAAGCCAGGGGAAGCTTCTCAGCAGGGAGGGACATGGTCAAAGGATGGGGAAGCTTTTTCTATTTCTTATTTCATCACTGTGACTATTCTCCTAGAGTTTTGGGCTGCCAGGACCAGGCATACGCCAGTGCAGCCCACCTGGGAGGGGTGGTGGGACCTAGGGGGCCACAGCATGGGGATAAGGGGGGTGTCTGGGTAGGGAGGGAAGGATGTGAACTGAGACCCCAGACCCTGCTTGGGAGAGGACGGGACAGAGATGCCCAGCTGAGCTTTGGAGAAGCTGTGGGTAGGGCTACCAGGTGACTGATTTCTCCTTGCCCCCAGAGCATCGCAAGATGGCTAAATTGAGCGAATAGAGATACAGGATTTGCAGTTCTTGGCAGATAAACAACAGGGAACACTTTTCAGTATGTCCTGTGTATGATTAGAGTTAGGGTTAGGGTTAGGGTTACAGGGAAAAAAAATATTCGTTATTCATCTGAAAAATTCAAATTTAACCTCGAGTCTTGTATTTGACCTGGTAACCCTGGAGCGTTCCAAGGCAGCTACGGAGGCGAAAGTGGCTCCGCGGGCCTCAGTTTCCCCAAGTCTGGGCGCGAAACTCCATTTCAGGGGAGACGGCGCCACCTGGCGGCCACTGGTGATGGCCCCGCCCACTCCGAGGCCCCGGCCCTCCGGGAGGCCCCTCTCTCGGCCGGATGTAGTCTCGCCTGTGCCCGGCAGGTGGCGCGCGCACCCCGCGCAGATATCTCACCATCGTTTCCTGAGTGCCCAGGTGTCCCCAGCACCTGGTGGGCGGGGGTTGCTCACTCGGACCCCAGCCTGGATCCCCTCTTGGAAGTGTCCCCGCCGTGAAATGAGACAAGCAGAGCAATGTTATGTATTTCCCGGGTCTTAGGCACTTTGGTTTTGAGGGTTAGGGTTAGGGTAACCCTCTTCCACGAAAATGTATTTAAAATGATATTTTATGACCGTGTTGGTGCAAAGATGAATATAATAGAGGCTGAATTCATTATTATATATTAGTTATTATTATCATATCTTGGGTGTTTTCACCTCTTTTACATTTGGTGGGCCCTGTGCCTAAGGGACAAGTCAACCCCCGGTCAGGTGTGGAACATAGAAGACTGGGCTTCCTGGTGGGGCCCAGTATCCCCGTCCCGACTTTTTTTTTTTTTTTTTTTTTTTTTTTTTTTTCCTTTTTTTTTTTTTTTTTTTTTTTTTTTTTTTTTTTTTTTTTGACTATGTCTTCCTTTTTATTTTATTTTTTTTTACTCACCATTATAATAATGAGTATCCCTTTTAAATTATATTTTGGTTCATTCTGTTTATATCGTGGGGAAAGTCTCCGATGGCTGCTACGTGTCCATCTCTAAGGCCTAACAGTTGCCAATTTCCTCCTTTCACCAAGGAGATCAGGCAAAGCCGTATCCAGCAAAAATGTAATCACCTCGTTTTGGTCTTGCTTAAGTGGCTGAGACTTAGACGGGCCCGTATTAGTTTGAATTTCTTGGGATAGCTTGTCCGAGGTCCCACAGTGATTTGGAAGCAGAAACTGGTTTGGAACTCAAGTTCATGACCTGACCCCCGCCCCATTCCTTGATTTAAAATTTTTTTTTTTTTTTTTAATTTATGAGGCCTCTGTGGAAACAGACACCAAAACTTGGAGAGGATGAGGGCATGAGGGAGGGAGCACACAGACTCATTCACTCACCAACATTTATGGGGAACCTGTGCCCTCAGGACTGGGGACCCAGCTGCCAACAGGCAGAGGTTAAACAAATGCACCTGTTTCAAACTAAAAAACCAGGGTGGTGTGATGGGGGCTGTGCCCAGCACTGGGAGGTCAGGGCCGGCCCCTGGGGATGCTGGCCAGGGCCAAGGGTGGCAGGTGGGGCTGCGATTCAGGAGGGCTGTATGAGGGAGGCCAGCAGTGTGGGTTTTCTAACTCCAAGAGCTGTGAGGGTGGGCCTGTGCGAATTTTTAAGAGGATGCCCTGTACCTCTGAGTGAAGAATGACCAGCTGGGCTTAGGTGAAGATTAGGCGGGGCTTTTTTTGTTGGGGGGAGGTGTCCCAAACCCATAGGGACCCCACGGGATGCTCTGGCCAGGAAACCTTATAGGACTGGGTTTGCCGTACCCATTTCACAGCTTGAGAAACACACAGAGATGGATGTGCGCTGACCTAGATTCATTCACACTGCTGCCCACCCCCTTGGGGCATCAGGGCATCCCCGGGTGTGGGGTGTGGTGGAGCCAGCAAGTCTGTGTATAAATTCCCAGCTCCCTCCCTGGGCTAAAAATAGTAGCCCCTCACTGGAGGCAGCTGCAGCCCTGCGGCCCTCACTCTCCCCGGCCCCAGTCCCCCAGACCAGGGCTTCCTCCTGGGAAACAGGGTCGGGCACTACCCTTCCTGCCCCGCAGGGTAATTATGCCCCTCTCCCTGCCCGCTTCCCTTTGAACACGGGAAGTGTAATCCTAAAACCTACTGGATAAGGCATGAATTAATATTGGCCCATTTTGGAGGGGGAGAAACTGAGGCACCAAAGAGGCCCAGCGCACCTGCCTCCCAGGTGGGGAAAGGGGTCATTTCTAGTCTGCTGGCCTACAAGTGCTCCATCTTTGGTGGGAGGAGGCTCGCCTTGGAGATCTGGGGGGCAGCCTGAAGGTGGAGGTTTCCCAGGCACCTGCTGCTGTTGCGCTACACGTGGCCCTGGGGGGCGCGGGGGCAACTCTCCGGAGCCCACCCCTCCAGCCTGGACTTGGGACTCTCCGAGAGAGTGGCCTGCAATGGGTGGGGGGGAGGAGGCGCGATGTGGGGGTAGGGCCTAGAGGAAGTGGCGATGCCGTGTGCCTTAGGAGAGGGGAGGGGCTGCCCAGGACCCCCCAACACCCAAGACCAGGGGCCGGAGCCCCGCCCATAGGGACCCTCGAGAGGCGAGTGGTGGTCCTCGGGGCGCCCTCCACGCTCCCACTGGGCTGGAGCCAGGGCCCCCGCGATGAGCTCCCTAGGGTCGCCTCTTGAGCACAGAGCTCCCCGTTGAGCCCATAACCGCCCCCCATCCGCCGGCCCCCCCCCGCACCCCGCTCAGTGCCTCAGTTTTCCGCTCTGCGAAATGGGGACAAGGAGCCTCTCTGCTACTCAGAGCCGTGAGGGTTGAACAAATGCGTGGACTGCACGCCCCGGGCACATGGTTGGGCCACCGATGGCTCCAAACCTGGAAATTACTTTAAATTGTAATTGTCGCGAGGGTGATCCTCTCAGCCCGCCTAGTTGGTGGGCTGCCAGGTTCCCAGCGGCTGCGACAGTGCGGGGTAGGGGGCGTCCCCCGAGACCCCTCTCCAGCGCGCGCCCCCCCAGGCGGGCTCCGCTCCCTCCCTCCGGCCCCGCGGGCGATCAGCTCCTGTCCCTGAGCGCGGATCTTCTCAGGTCTTTAATCCCATTTCACAGTCCTGGAAACCGAGGCCGGAGTGGGGAGTGAAGTCACTCCCTCCCCGTGGCTCCATCTAAGGGACGGAGGTGAAATTCCGAGCCCGGTAGGCCCATCCTACGTGCTAGATAAGACGCGGAGAGGGTCCCGAACACCAGGCGGGTCCCTCCGCCATCCTTAGCCCGTCCGGGAGGAGGCCCGACCCTCTCCTCCTCCTCCATCCCTTTCCCCTCCGGCGCTCCCTGCTCCGCCCGCGGTCTGGGCGCCCTCTGCGCTCCCGGCCGCGGCGCGCACTTTGCCGACGCTCCCTAGGCCGGGGGCGGGGCGTCCCGTGGCGATGTTCCCCCTTCCCTTTCATTATTTATTATCCTTTAAAGGGGCCGCGACCTGAAAAATCCCCGTGCACTCCCCGGTCCCCAGCGCCCCTCGGGGAGTCGTCCGACGCGGGGCCGAGCCCGGGGGCCGAGGAGGCGTCCGGGGAGCAGGGAGGGGGCCTCGCGAGCTCCCCCGCGCTCGGCTGCGGGGCTGAATCACCGGCGAGGTATTTGCATCCGAGAGCGATTTGTCACCCGGTGATTTGTCTGTGGGGCGGCGAGCGCCGGTGGGGGAGGGGCGGCCGGGGGGCCGGCGCGCGCGGGGAGACTCGTCCCAATCAGGGCGGAGGGGGGTGTAGACGCGGCCGCGGCCGGCGACTCGGTGAGTCGGCGCAGCCCGGCGGGTCGGGGAGGCCGGTGGGGCCGGGCAGGGCGGGCGGCGGACGTGGGGCGTGCGGCCCCCGGGCCGGCTCGCGCGGTACGGCTGGGGGGCCACTTGCTTCCGGGCCCGGGGTGGGCGAGCTGCGCCCTGGAAGCCGAGCGGAGGGGGTCCCCGAAGTTGGGCAGAGGCGCTGGTGGGGGTCCGGGGCTGGGCAGGCGACCCTGGCGGGGTGCGGTTGGCCGTTTGGGGGACTTCTCTGCGCCCCCAGCGCTGGGGGACCTCACCCCCTCTAGGTCGCACAGGGTCGCGCGGGAGATCGGGGGTCGCGAGCGCGCGCTCCCACCCTCCCCAGCGGAAGGAAACGAGCTGGGAGCACGAGCCGGGGGGCTGCACCCCGAGACTTTATTATTTCATTATTTCATTTTCTTCCCTGAAATCGGGGGTTTATTCGGGAGCCCCGAGGGGAGGGCAGCTCCCGGAGACCCTCCCCGGCCTGGGCGGTTTATTTATAAAGTGGCGGCTCCGGCGCAGACAGGGGCCCCTGTTGGGGACTCCGACCTCAGCGCCCGGGCGGGGATCCCAGGGAAGACCCCCCCCACCAGGTTCGGAGCCCCCCGTCCCCGGACACAGCAGTGGACGCAGGAAGCGCGGGGAGTGTGCGTTTGTCAACCCCAACGTCGGTGGCGACCCCGGGCTCGGCAATTTTCTTCCCTTTTTCGTCCCCGGGCCGAGGGGGTGCCCCCCCCATGCAAATCGGCCGCTTTCCAAGAAGCTTTTGAAATCCGGACCCGGGTTTTTGTCGTCCTGTTTCTTCTCTTTCTTGAGTTTTTCTTCTCTTACTTCCTCCGCGCCCCCCCACTTGCTGAGCCCCCTCCCCAGCGCTCGGCCCCGCCCCTCCCCCCTCGTCCCTCCGTGGAGTGAGGGGCCCCTTTCGCCACCCGCGGGCCCCGGCCTTGCACAACTCTTTAAATAACCGTGTTTTGCAAGGCCCGGCCTGAGCGGGTGACCTCCCCCCCACAGCTGGCGTGGGGGGAGGAGGGTGTGGCCCTAGGTCCCTCCCACCCCCCAACCCCAGCCGGGTCCCAGCGACCACCCAGCACCCCCGGTCCTTGCCTGGGAACGCCTCTCCCGTGGGGCTGTCATAAAATGGGGGTGGGGGCCGAGGACAAAGGGCTCTTGGGGGAGGGGTCTGGAGGGGGTGGGCGTGGACTGCTTAGGGTTAATGGCGGCGATGGGGGGCGGCCCAGGCCTGGCCTAGGGGGGCTCTGGGGTTCCCACCTGCCCCCTCTGCCGGCCCCTACGTGGAAGCCTGTCCTGCTCCCCTCCCCCCACGAGGCGACCCGGAAGGGTCATTAAACCCGCCAGGCCTGGGAGGGCGGTGGGTGGGGGGGAGTGGCTTCCTCTGGCCTCTTCCTTCTGCCCCCCCCAAAGAGGGGGGCATTGCTTGGAGCATTTCCGTGGGGGGGGGCTTGTCTTGAAGTTGTCAAATGTGGGGGAAGGGCAATGGACCAGACCAGACACTGGGCCAGAAATGTCCCCTCAGCACTTCTTGGGGTGGGTGGGGGGCTGGGTGCTGCTTCTGCTGCCTCTGGAGGACCAGGCCCCATGGTCATTCCCCAGCGTCAGGGCCCCTGAGGTCTTCGTGCCCCGGGACTTCTGCCCCCTCCAAACAGACGGGACACTGAGGCTACCTGGGGATGTGCACCCTCCCCCTCTTTCTCGCAGGGACCACCTACCTGCCCTCCTACCCACTATCTCTTTACCCTACAGGCTGGAAGACCCAGGGGTCTGGGTAAAGGGTGTCTGGGGAGGAGGGCGGCCTCTGGGCTCCCTCCTGTGGCTTCTGCAGGGGCCCCTCTTGTCACTGGGGAGGCTGGGGGGGTGGTCGTGAGGTCTGTACTGCAAGACAAGACTCCCCAGGGTGGAGTCAGGTCTCTCGGCGGGCGGCTCACGAGCGGGGCTGGAGTGCAGCCGGCTATTAGGAGCCTCTGCCCCAGCAGGTGACTACACCACGGGCTCTTCCTCTTCCCCTGTCTGGCAAGAGGTGTCGTTCAGGTTCCATTGCCAGGTTAGAGGTTAGCGGTAGCCTTCTGGACCCTTCTGCCTTGGAGGAGGGTGGAGCTTGCCACCCCCACTGTCCCCAGGATGTACCTTGGGGTGTCACACCTGGGCCTGTTGGGTTCTGCCCGGTCTGTTTTATTGGCGGCCTGGGCAGATGGGGGCGTGACCTGGGATGGGGTGGGGGCTGGGGCGGGACCCAGGTCCTGGAGGTCCTGGAAGTCCCTGGAAGGGGTCAAGGGACCCCTGGCTGGGGCGAGCGTGCTGCACTCTGAGACGTTTGGCCCACTTGGGATCCCAGAGGACCGGGGAACTCCAGGCCCCCCCTCCCTGCAGAGAGTGTGGGGGCAGCGTGGGAGGCTCTGACGTCACCCAAACCCCGGTTCACATCCCAGTCCTCTGCGTCCTGAGTGGGGGATCTCTGAGCCTCACTTTTCCTCATCTGTGAAAGGGGGACTGGCCTGGTGCCTTCTTTCCTGCCGTGCACCCCTACTCAGGTGCAATGAGGTGGGTGCCGCTGTCCACGCTGTTTTGCAGGTGGGGAAGCTGAGGCCCAGAGAGGTTGAGACTTAGGTGTTGCTGTCGGTATGAGTTGCATGCGTGGGGGAGGGCTGTATACAGCAAGTGCTCACTGTCTGTTAGCCTGAGACGGGAGGATGTCTGGGCCTGGGTGCTACAGCATGGGCTCAGGCAGCACCTGGAACTCAGAACCGGAATACAGAACCCCCAGGGCCTCTAGGCTGGGAGCTGGCTGGCCAATCCTAGCCCAGGAATGCTGGTCCCTGCTACCCTGCTTATGAAGCAATAACCTGGGATCTGTCCTGGGCAGGCACAGTTGGCGACAGCGTGTTTCTCTGTGGCCCAGACGGGCGGGGGCCTTGAGACCTTTGGGGTACAGTGTGGGGTGACCCCGCTACCCAGGCCAACTGGAGGGCCAGCAGAGGGGGACAGATGGGGAGAGCTAGTGCCTCCACCTTCAGGGAGGCGCCCAGGTTTGCATCTTGCTGGGCATGGATTGTGGGGGGTTCCCAGAGGCCTTCGCTGGCAGGGAGGGGGCCGAGGGGCCCAGGCAAGGTCTGATGTCTGTCTCTCTTGCCGCCCCCAGGTCTCTGCAAACACGTGGATGAGCCAGCTGCCAGCTGCTGCCCGCCGCTGCCTGGTGTGAGGAGGAGGCATGCCCCGCCAGCCTTCAGCCTGAGCCCGGCGGCCCCCGCCCCCCACCCCCCGCCACCCTGCACTGCCCCGGCTCCCCCGCGGCCCCCACGCTGCAGTGTGGCCAGGCCCCCTCCCCGCAGGGGCCGCCCCCGCCGCCCACCCCCAGTGGCCGGGGTGGTGGTGGCCCGGCCCGCAGGGCCATGAAGCTGCAGGCTGTGATGGAGACGCTCTTGCAGCGGCAGCAGCGGGCGCGCCAGGAGCTGGAGGCCCGGCAGCAGTCGCCACCTGACACCCCCGCCTGCCCCCCGGCCCGGGCTCGGGCCTCCCTGGATGAGGACAGAGAGCCTGATGTGCGGATGCAGCGGGCCCAGATGGCTGCACTGGCCGCCATGAGGGCTGCAGCCGCCGGACTTGGACATCCACCCAGCCCTGGCGGCTCTGAGGATGGGCCCCCAGGCTCTGAGGATGAGGACATGGCCCAGGAGGGGGCACTGGGCTCACCGGCCCGGCCCAGCCGAGGCAGGGAAGGGCCAGGAGACGGGCACTTCGAGGAGCTGGGCTCGGACGAGGACCTGTGAGTTGAGTGTGGGGGGCAGGGGCGTCCTGTGGCTCTGAGCCTCACTCTGCTCATCTGCAAAATGAGCGCATGCCAGGCAGTTCTGGGCCCCGGGACCCAGCCTTGAAGGAGAGACAAAACCCCATCCTCTGGGGCTGGTGTCAGGAGCAGTGCCAGGTGGTAGAACTTTCCAGGTGATGATGGAAACGTTTTCCGCACTGTCTGGTACAGGAGCCTCCGGTCACACGTGGCTGCCAAGCATTTGAAATGTGGATGCCCATCTGGGTCTTTAACTTTATTTTACTTTAGTTAATTTAAAGCAATTGGTCACACGTGGCTATGGCAGATTCTGTGGTGGGGGCAGAGAAAACCTGAAGCCCTGGCGGGGCCTCCACAGAGAGCGTGTCCCACAGGGACCTGCAGGATGCTGAGGCCCCAACGGCCTCACTTCAGGGAATCTGCAGCTTTCTGGGAAGACCTTTAGCAGGCAGAGATGCAGTTGGTGGCAGGCCTTGCAAAGGGCTACCAGGGAATATCAGCAGGGGTGCCGTGGGGGCGTGGGGGGCGAGGCTGGCTTTAGGTAGAGGTGAGGGAAGGTGACAGCCCTGGTGGAGGGAACAGCATGCCTGGCGGCGGGAACAGCATGAGCAAAGGCCCCGAGGCAGGGTCCGGCCTGGCCCAATGGTGTTGACACCCCACGAGGACACCTGTGCGGCTGGAGCCAGGGTTGGGGGGCGAGATTGAGCTGGGTGTCTGGGAGGCCGGCAGGGCCTGGGGTTCAGGACAAAGGGACAGCTCACGCCATTCTGGGCTAATAGGGGACAAAACGGGCACGGCCAGTGCTCTGCTCGGCTGTGCACACAAGCCCTCTACAGCCTGAGCCCGTGGGGTCTGGTTCTCCCTGTCGTCAGGGAAACCAAGGCTGGGACAGGGAGGGGACCTTGCCCCGGGTGGGCACTGGCGCCGTCTCCGCTGACTCCTGCGCTCTGCCCGTCCCAGGAAGCCGAAATGGGAAGAGGAGGAGCTTGAGGAAGACCTGGCGGAGGAGGAGGAGGAAGAGGAGGAGGAGGAGGAGGAGGAGGAGGAGGAAGATTACGAAGAAGAGGAGGAGGAGGAGGAGGGGCTGGGGCCCCGCGGCCCTGCCGGCCTGGGCTCTGCTGCCCTGCTCCCCCGCAAGGCCCAGCCGCCCCAGGCCTTCCGCGGCGACGGCCTTGCCAGGGCACTGGGGGGCCAGGAGCGGCCGGGGCCCAGCCCTGTCCACGCCGGGGGGGCCGCCCACATGGCGCCCCAGCTGCAGCCACCAGACCACGGGGACTGGACTTACGAGGAGCAGTTCAAACAGGTGGGCGGTGCGGCACAAGCACCGGCAGCTGCCAGGTCCTGCAGTCGGGTGCGGTTCCTGAGCGCTGCCGAGTGCCAGGCGTGGAGTTGGTGCCGGGATCCGGGGAAGCCCCGGCTTGGCTCCCGTCTCAGGGGAGGGATGCGCCGGCTGGTAGATGCTCTGCCGTGCGAATGAATGGGGAGCGCCTGGCAGGGTTGAGCTTGGCGCATGTTGTCGGTGGAGCCCAGGGATGTGGGCAGAGAGCTGGGGGCCTTGGTGACACGGTGCCGGCCCACTGGGCTGGTGGAGTCCAGTCTACAGAGAGCTGTCGGGGTTTGCCGGCCACAGGCGACGGCCGAGGGGATGCTGGGGGGCTCCAGCGTGGTTCTGGGGTGGACAGCAGGAGCCAGGACTCGAGGGGCTCCGAGTGGGTGGTTGGCGCCAGGGCTGGTAGGGGGGTCTCAGGGACCCTGGGCCCCGGGAGGGGCGAGGAGGAAGCAGGGGCCGCCCTGGCTCTTCCCCGCGGGCAGCCGGGCCAGAGGAAGTGGCCGGGCGGGGATCCTTTGAAGTTGGGCCGTGCTGGGCTGGGCAGATGGAAACCAGATGGCGGCCGGGCGGCCGGCGGGCTCACATTCCAGCCCTCGGCCAGCTGGGCCCTGCCCTGGCCTCCCCGGAGGGCGGCCAGTGGGAACTCACCTCTGGCCCAGGACTCAAGCTGCAGCGCAGGGTGGCCCCGGGGGGGGTGGGCCGTGGCCAGGGGCGACACACACCTGCCCCAGGGTGGCCCCCTCTGGAACCTGGACCTCCAGGATTGGCCTGAGGCCCTAGCGTCGCTGGGCAGCCCATGGGAAAGGGCACTCTAGCCCCGGCAGCCCTCAAGAGACGTTGCGTTTGGGCCGAAAACTGGCAAATGACTGAAATGGAGGCGGGAGTGTGGAGAGGGCCGGTGCTGCAGGTGGTGGGCGCCTCCCTGGCGAGGCCGGGGCCGGGTGGGGCTCTGGGTCCCAGCGTGGCAGAGGCGCTGAGCACGGCAGCCGGCAGATGTCTCCCCTGGGCGGCATGACTGGGCCCCCCACACGCAGCCCTGATGGGAGGCTCTGGGGTCACACTGCGTCCTTGCGTGTGGAGCTGGGCCTGAGCCTGTGCTTGGGCAAGTGCGGTGGGTGACTTGTGGGTTCCACCCTGCCCTGTGCCTCGGTTTCCCTCTCCCCTGCAAAAGGGGCCACTCTGCCGCTGCCCCCATTTCGCAGGTGAGAAAACCAGGGCTCAGAGTTGGAGGGCGGCGTCTCCTGGCATGGGGTTCCCGACATCCTCTGAGTTTAAGGTGACACGGGCACGTTTGAGGGCGAGTTATGTTTAATTATATGTGTTCGTTCATCCGACGTTTGCCATCTGCCCTGGATCCAGGCCTCGGGCTGGGGGGTGGCGGGCGCTGAACAGGCACCTCCACCCCTGCAGGGTCATGGCTGGGCCCAGAGGGATGTCAGGGCCTGGTGGGGTCGGAGGTCGATAGGACCCAGCCCGCGCGCCCTGCCCAGGTGGTCCCCAAGGCCCGACACTGATGGGGGAGTTTTTGGGCGGCCAGGCCAGACCAGGCAGGGCCTCCGCGTGCCAGGAACAGAGGCTGACCGCAGGAGCCACTGTCCAGTCTGTCTGGGGGACGCTGGGGTTGGAGTCGTAGGTGCCACAGAGGCCAGGGCCATCTGGGGGCTCTTCTGCAGCAGGAAGCTGAGGTGGGGAAACTGAGGTCAAGGGCGGGAGCCTCAGTGTCCTGAAGGTGGTCTCCTCTGGTGCACACCCTCAGGGTCTGGCGTTTTGGTGTTGAGCTCGGTGAATAAGCCACGGGTGACAGTAAGGTGGCCCCTGCAGGGGATGGGAAGACCCCTCACAGCTTCAGCTCTAGACGCAGGTCCGGATGTGACATTGGGGGTCCAGCCTCGTGCGGCAAGAAGGAGCTAGGCACACCCACGGGAGCAACAGAAGCAGCCTGTGCAAAGGCCCTGAGGCTGGGCTGGGCTTGACTCTTGTGTAGGGGTCGATGGCAGTGCCACCAAGCTGGATCTCATGGGAGGCGGGGTCGGGCGCCCAGGGGATGGGGGCCAAGGGAGCACGTGGGCAGGCGGGGTAGCCCTGCAGTCCTGGGGTGTTGGTGGCAGGTCCAGCTGCCTGTGCCGCCTTCCTGCCCAGCTGGCCAGACACCTGTGCAGCCAGTGTCAACAGTGGACTGGGTCCAGCCAGCCCAGCAGATGTTGGGGGCCCCCCCCTGGCTGGGGCTGTGTTGACTCTGGCGCCTGCCCCACCCCCTTCCTGGCACGTGGCGGCCCTGGCCGGCTGGCGGCCCACTTGGCACAGCATCCTCGTCTTCCTCCCTGGTCTTGGCAGGGCCTGGGGCTCCCTTCCGCCTGCAGATCCTCGACAGCTGTGGGGCTGGGGGACAGCCAGCCAGGCTGGGGAGGGGCCGGGAGGGACAGGCTCACAGCCACTGGCGCTTTCCTTTAAAACCCGGAACCTCGCCACTGGAGCCCAGGACGCACTGAGGGAGGCTGGCCAGGGATCGGCGGGTTGCGATGGGGACCTTGCCGCCTGGATGTAGCATCCTGTCCCCGACACGGCCATGCCTGGGCTCCAGAACGTGGGCATGGTGGGATTTTAAACCCACAGACCCTTAATCACAGATCTTTAGCCACTTAGGGATTCAAACCTTTAGTTTCAACTCAAGTTAAACGTTGAGTTCGTTTCAAATAAATTTTTTACACAGCTTTTTTAAGGTATAACTCACACGCCATATAAGTCATTCAGTCAAGGTATACGATTCAGTGATTGTAGTATCTTCACAGATACGTGCAACCAAGACCACCGTTGATTTTTGGAGCATTTTTTATCAACTCACAAATAAAATCCGTACCTTTTAGCTGTCATTCCCCTATCCCGCCATCCCCCCCAGCCCTTGGCGACCACGAATCCACGTCCCGTCTCTGTGGATCTGCCTGTTCTGCACATTTCACATAAACAGAGTCTCACACTACGTGTCCTTCTGTGTCTGGCGTCTCCCACCGAGCACGATGTCCTCAAGGTCCCTCCACGCTGTGGCCTGTGTCAGAGCCTCGTCCCTTTTTGTGGCTGAGTGATATTCCACACGTGGACGGACCATGTTGAGTTCATCTGCTTATCCGTTAATGGACACTTGGGTTGTTTCTGCCTTTTGGCTTTGTGATGCCGTGCAAGTTTTTATGTGGACGTACGTTTTCGTTGCACTCGGGTGTGTATCTGGGAGTGGAATTGCTGGGTCATGTGGGGACTCCGCGTCTGCCCGTTAGAGGGGCTGCTGCACTGTTCTGCGCAGCCGCCCCATGGCGCGTTCCCACCAGCCCTGTAGGAGGGTTCCGGGTCCTCCGCATTCTCACCAGCACCTCTTGCTGTCGACTTTCTGATTCTCGCTTTCCTGGTGGGGGTGGTGGGGCTTCTCGCTGTGGCTTTAATTTGCATTAAACGTTGGGATTTTTTTCCCCTGCTTCCCAGGGTAAAGTCTGCTCACCACAGAGCCGGCCGACAGCTCAGAAATGTGGAAGCGACAGCACTAGCTGGTTTTTAAACACAGTCGTTTATGCGCAGGAAGCAGACTGGTTTATACGTGTTCTCTCCAGTCTCCTCACCTGATCCCACAAAGAGGGGACTGCTCTTGTCCACGTTGTGCAGAGGGGGAAACCGAGGCACGAGAGATCAAGTCACTTGCCCATGGTCATGTGGGGGAGGTGTCAGAGGTGGGATTTGACCCCAGGATGCCCTGCGGAGGGATGGCCCAGGGAGCCCGTGGCTGTGGGGTTTGAGGGAAGCCCAGGCTGGAGTGCAGTGGCGCAATCACAGCTCACTGCAGCCTCCAACTCCCAGGCCCGAGCGATCCTCCCGCCTCAGCCTCCCGAGTAGCTGGGACTGCAAGTGTGAGCCACCATGGCTGGACATCATTTAGATTTCTTTAATTGTGGGAAATGCACATTGATAGGTTTTAAAAATCCACCGTTGATTCCAAAGGGACCATTTGCCATGACCCTTGAGCTGCACACTGACCCCACAGGTTCCCCAGGCCTGTCCCTACCCATGGACACCCAGGAACGTGGCCCATGGGGTGTCTAAGATGTGATCTTTGTGGCAGGGGTGGGAAGGTTCCACCCGATGCTGAGTTCGATGTGCTGTTTTTCTGGGGTTTGTTTGGATCGTTACTGGAGTGTCCTGAGACGCCTGCTTCTCTTTAGCTACTGTGGTTTTCTCTTGTCTGGCTGGACACCAGCACGTCAAGCTTTTGTTTCTCTGTTGTGAACAATACCACAGCGAACATCTCAGGCCTCACGAGAGTCGGCTGGGGCCGTGTGAGGCGGGTGTAGGGAGCTGGAATTGCAAGGAGGAGGTGGCAGACGTTTTCCTCATCCTGCCTGGGAAACCTCCAGGTTGGTGGGAGCCAGTACTGGGCACAGGTACTCCCAACCCTGAGGGCTTAGGGCTGGGCTAAAGGGGATTGAGGAAAAAGCTGCATAGAGGAAGGGGCATTGGAGCTGGGGCTTTGCAGGATGTGTAAGAGTTTGTCAGATAGCCAAAGGCAGAACCTAGTTCTTGGAACAGTGTGGCTGGATCATAATGTGGGAGGGCAGGAGGGGGCAGGACATTAGGGCAAACCAAAGTTGGGCTCAGAGGAACCTTTTCAGGGTTTGGAGCTAGGGAGGGAGAGGCTGGGAGGACCCTTCTGGAGCCTGTGTTGGGGACAGCATGGGGGAGTCCGTGGTCTAGGCAGGCGTAGAAGAGGCAGCGCTGCAGCCGGGCCTCCGGGGCCAGGGGAGGACAAGGTAGGAGGGTGCTCTGGACAGAGGGCACAGCTCAGGCCCGAGGTCAGGTGCCAGGTTCTGCGCGTGGTGGAGTCTGGTGCATTTGAGACAGAGCGTGATTGTCGAGAGGGCCGGGAGCCAGCCAGGTCTTGGGGACAGCTCTGGTGCCAGCATCTTCCTGGGGCCCTGGGAGCCCCAACCACATGTGAGTGGTGTGGGGAAGGGTGCTGGGAAGCCCCTCAGGAGCCCAGCGCTCCCCACCGAGGCAGCGCCTGCCTCATCAAAGCCGCTGCGGCTGCTGGCGAGGAGCCAGCTGGGCCGCGGCGTGTGCGGGGAGGTGCCCGCCAGGCAGCCCCTGGCACCGTGCCCCGGCTCGTGCCAGTCCTGAGAGCTGCGCTGACTCAGCCGGAAGAGCCTTATCTAGCCCCTGCGCCACCACCCAACCGCCAGGTCACCGCCGCGGGGTCACCGCCGCTGTGGCGGGCCCCACGTCTACCGCTTGCTCCCCACCCTGGCGGCGGCTGCCAAGCGCCTGGCCCTGCCCCACGCTTTCTAATAACACACGCGGCGCTCCAGGGAGCGGTGCCCGGCGGGCAGAGTGTCTGCCCGACTCGGTGCCTGGCCGGGGAGTGGGTGCGGGTGACGTGGCGTGATGAGGGCGTGCGCGCTGGGTGTGCGGACGTGGTGGGTGGGCCTGAGGGGCTCCTGCCTCGCTGGACCCCATGTGAGTTGGGATCTCTCTCCAGGATGCGCATCCTCAGACCCTTCACGCCTCTGCACACCAGAGGCTGGTTTCCGTGGGTCAGCGTGTCGCTGTGTGGATGGTCCACGTGCATGTTCTGGGGTCCCAAGGACCCATCTGGGGGATCTTTTGCAGGTATCTGTCATCTCAGGTGTCTGCTGGCGTGTCCCCAGCCTAGTGTGTGGCGCGTTTGTAGAGGGTTTGCACGCACCACGTGAGGTGGCAAACTTTCTGCATCCCTGTTCTAGGGGGACGTGTCGGTGAGTGTGTCCCAGGTGTCCGGACACACACATGTGTGGCTTGAGACCATGTATCCAGGTGTGTTTGCCCTGGTGTCCTGCATGTCTGTGTCCACGTCGGGGTGATCGTGTCGAGTGGCTGCTCTGTTTGGACGTGGCCGCGTGCGTGTCCTGAGTATCTGCAAGCGCACGCGTGCATGCGAGCCTATATCCCAGAGCGTGTCTGCCTGGGCTCCCCATGTGTGCACACGTCGTGCCTGTGGGCGACCTTCCTGTGTGCCTGCGTGCCTGGGAGCCTCATGTGCCCACCCCACCCTGTGAGCGTGAGGTTCTGGGGGGCCAGTTAACCATTAGCCCCGGCGACTGCTTGGAGGGTGGTGCCGTCGTGGTCAGTGGCTCGCGTCGGCCTGTGAGGCACAGATCTGGAGCTGGCCTTGCTGACACAGCCCTGGTGACCACCCAGGTCTGGACAGGGCCACAGCGGGTGCTGCAGGCAGGGCTCTGCCCACTGTGTGCCTCAGTTTCCTTTCCAAACATAGGGCCAGTGTCTAGAACCCTTCAAACCCCTAAATCCTATGGCTCTTGGCCCCAACCAGGGCAGAATGACAGGCCCCAGCGGCTGGTCCATGGCAGCCCTTTCAGGCCCTGACCCAGGGGACACCTGACTTGGGGGGGCCATCCCCCAGCCCCCTGCAGCGGCGCAGCGACCCCATTGCCGGCAAGATGCCTTCCCCCGTGCGGTCAGGCTCTCTGCCGGCGCGGGGAACGGCTGGGGTGCCGGCCTGGTGGGTGGGCACACGGGGGCGGGGGGCGGACCGCCTCTTCTCTGCTCTGCTGGCTGCACACGGCCAGAGGACAATTGGGGGTCACGGGGTTAAACGGTAACTAATCTGGCCATTGAAGTCCTCGGCGCGGGGACGCGGCCTTGCCCCTCGGTCAGGGCTGGGCTGGGGTTCTGTGGGCCGAGGGGTGGGCAGAGAGCACGTGCGGACAGCCCCTGCAGCGGGCTCCCTCGGGCCCTGGCGGCATCGTGGTGTCCTCACAGATCGTGGACAAGAAGACAGATAAAACCCTCATCCCAGGAGGAAACCTGTCCTGGGGCGAACAGTGTCCCCCAAACTCACGTCCACCTGGAACCTCCAAATGTGACCTTCTTTCGAAAAAGGGTCCTTGCAGCTGTCATTAGTTAAGGTGAGGTCGTGTTGGGGCAGCGTGGGGCCCAGTCTGGTGACAGGTGTCCTTACAAGAGGAGGGAAATTGGACGCGGACACAGACGAGACGGCTGTGCACAGATGCAGGCAGAGGCTGGAGGGATGTGGCCACAAGCCAAGGACGCCTGGAGCCCCCACAACTTGGGAGAGGCAGGCAGGACCCTCCCCTGGAGCCTCCAGAGGGGACATGGCCCGGGTGACACCTTGATTTTTTTTTTTAAAGACAGCATCTCGCTCTGTGGCCCAGGCTGGAGTGCAGTGGTGTCATCACAGCTCACTGCAGCCTCCAATGCCTGGGCTCAAGTGATCCTCCTGCCTTAGCCTCCCTAAGTGCTGGGACTGTAGGCATGCGCCACCGCACCTGGCCTGACCCCTTGATTGTAGACTTCCGGCCTCCAGAACTGTGAGAGAAGAAATCTCTTGTCGGAGGCCACCCCATTTGTGGAGTTTTGTCGCAGCAGCCACAAGAAACCCACCCGAAACCTCAAGAGGGCTGTGCATTCCCGCTGAGTCGTAGGGAGCGGCACGCCAGGGTGGACGGCTTTGACGCTGAGGCCCTGACCCCAGCCGGCTGCAGACCTGTCCTCGGGATGGATCTGGGACCCGGGGACCCTGACCGTCCAGCCTGTGGGGCCATGGCGTGTGGTGAGGGCCTCGCTGTGTGCACGTGTGTCTGACCCTGGTCCTTCGGCATGCATTTATGGAGCACCTACTGTGTGCCGGGCCCTGTCTGGGCACTGGGGCCTGTCTGTGAACAGAGTGGGCAGAAACCTCAGCCCTGGTGGCACTGGAGCCCAGGCGGCAGCGGAGTACGGGCCTGTCTCTGCCGCTGTCGCCAAGGTGTGTCCGTGTGCATCTGGGTGGGCCTGCGCATCTTGTGCGTGCCAAGTTGTCCACGTGGCGTGTCCAGTTCCGTCAGTGCGTGTGTGTGGCATCTCTGTCCTGGCGGGGAGTGTCCGAGGGCCCCGTGTGCAGCTGTGACGTGTCTCTGTCCTACTGTTAGGGTGTCCCCAGAGCCCCCTACTCCGCTCAGGGGCGCAAAGCTCTTTGCTTCAAACATAGATCTTTTGAGCTTGAGACCTTCTCCGACCCAGGACCCCTGTTCCCTGCCCCCAGGGCCCGACCTCTGAGTGGTCTTGTTTTGTCTCCCTTTTACGACCGGACCGTAAATTCTTCCCAGGGACGCAGGCTGGGCCGGGGTCGCGATGGAGGCTGGGGATCCGGGAGTCCAGCCCTGTCTGTCTTTGGCCCGTCTCTTTTTCTCTTCCTCTTTCGTGTCCTGCCAGCCCGCACCGCGCCGCCCGACACTTCCTCCCCGACTGCCCCTCTCCCGATCCTGCGGCCCCTGCCCCGGCTGGCACTCTGGGCTGGCACTCTGCCCTGCGCTCCGCCGCCCGCCGGCCCACGTGCTGCGCTGCTGTCGCGCCTGGAGGCGATCTCTGGAAATGCGCCTGGGCCTGAAGTCACCTCTGGGTCTGTTTGTTTCCTTAATGCCATCTGGTGGTGGACGTCGTGCTGCAGATGGCAGCTCTACCCATGACTTCCTCCTTCCGGGCCTCAGTTTCCCCATGTGTAACACGGCGATGGTATTTGAGCGAGTGCTGGATGTTGTCATTTTACTATTTTCGTTGTCGTCATTAGTCATCATTCACCGAGTATCTGCCTCCAACTCTGGCTCCCGTAGGGCACGTCATTGGCGCCTGCTGTATGCCCAGGGTGGCCCCGGCTTGCGCCTCACCCTCCCCTCTGCGATTCCCCGTGAGGTTGGTGCTTGCAGGGCCTGCCTGAAGCCCGAGCCCACCAGGGCCCCTTCCTCTCCACTTCGGGGCACAGGCGGAGGCGGCCCCTTCCTTCCTGCCGCTGTCTTCAGGCTCAGGCTGGAGGCAGCCCCATGTCTGTCTGTGGGGACCTGGTAGACATGGCTGGGGCGGGGGCATCCTGGCCCCCTGGGCCTCTCGCACCAGGTGGATCTTCCGGAAAGGCCCTGCCCATCAGGGAAGACCCTTCTGGTGTTTTTCGGGCTGTCCGGGGCCCATCTGCAGGGGAACGAGCCGCCTCCTTGCGGAGGAAACCCCAGGATGGGCTCTGATTGCCGCAGGCCAGGTCCTGGGCAATGCAGAGCCTGTTTCTGGCGGTGACTGAGGCTCGGGGACCCCGGCAGCCAGGGCTGGGGGCTGTGAGGACATGTCATGTGCAAGTTGGGCGACCCGGGACCCGTGCAGCATGCCCCAGGGAGGCCTGGAGCAGTGGATTCTGCAGTTTGTGGGGAGAGAAGATTCTCATCGCCTGATACTTGGAGGCATTTGCTCGGGGACCCTGAGTGCCAGGTGCCTTGGGTGGCGTGTGGCCGAGCGTGTCCCTCTGTGTGCCTCCCCCACCCTGCCAGGCTCCCTCGCAGCCCGGGGACCCCATCCCAGCTCTCCCATCTTTGTCCCTTTGTTTCTGCATCTGGAAAATGGGCTCCCTCTTGGGTGGAGGGGCTGCTCCGAGCCAGCCCCTGGTGGGTGCCCCTTGGGTTGCTCACAGGCCCTGATTTGCATGTCGTTTCGTGCCGCTGTGGGCAACCCCCGCCCTCCTGCACCCTCTTCCTAGAAGTGCGTGTCGGCCGATCTCATCCTGGTGCATCCTCAGCCCTGGGCCAGCTACTGCCCACCCCATGTGGGCCTCAGTTTCCCTAACGGTGACATGGGCTGGCAGCCTACCAGCCGGCTCTGCCATCCATCCCTCGGCCCCCACCTACTTCACAGATGAGGAGACGGAGGTTCCAAGGTGGCCTCTGACCACCCGAAAGGCCCAAAGGGGAGAGGGAGGAGGGTTTGGCGTCAGCGTGCTCCCCTGGGATCTCGTGACCCGGAAATCCGTAGAGAAGCACCTCGAAGCTTCGGCCTCGTGTGTTCGCACTTTGTGGTCATTTCTGGAGGTTTTATTAATATCTCCCTCGTGGGTGGGGCGCTGTGTGTTTCCAGAGAGGGGACACAGGGCTGGGGGTGGGTGTCAAGCGGACAGATGTTTCTGCCCTGCCCAGAATCACTTCCTCAATTTCCCGTGAGCTCCGCAGAGTCACTGTGGCATCTGTGTCCACCGAGGCCCTGCTGCGCTGACAGGAATCGAAAGGACACGCAGCCCGGGGGGGCCCCAGCCGGTCGCTGCACCTGGGGAGCGATGGTGGCCGGGGGGAGCTCAGAGGGCTGGGGAGGGCCCGCGGTCGCCCAGCAGGCGTTGGGGAAGCCCCTGCCTTGTGCGGGCTGCGGTCCGGTGGCCTTGCCCTGCGTCCCGCCCCGCCCGCGGCCAGCCTCGCTCCCGCCATGTCATTCCGCCAGCTCCTCTCCCGCCTCCTTCGGGTTCCTGTGTGGGGACTCCCTGAGCCGGGGAGCCTGGATCTTTCTGGGGACACATGTCCAGCACCAGCCTTGGTATACAAGAAGCGCTCAATCATGGCTGCAAAATGGATCGTGCTGGCAGAAACCCCGTGGCTGACGCAGCCCCGCGCAGCCCCCACCTCCCCCGTGTCAAGTCCTGGGAGTTTCCAAAATGGGGAAAAAGCCCTCAAACTTGGAATCTCCCCCCCACCCCACCCCCGTGTCCCCCGGCTATGCTGGAGTCGCTGTCCCCGCTGCCACTGTGCGGGGGCCCTGGCACCAGCCTCCACGCCTTCATCGCAGCAACTCAGCCCCCAGGTGGGTAAACTGAGTCTGGAGTGCAGGCAGGGAGGAGCTCCTTCCTTCCTTCCGTCTGTTCCTGGCCTCGGGTCTTTGCGGGCGGGAACAGGACCAGCCGAGGCTCCGACACGCAGAGCGCCCACCCTGGCCGCATCCTTCCCTCTGCAAAGCTGGTCACCTGACCGGCACAGACCGCCCCCATGTCCGCCTCAGTTTCCCCAAGTGCGGAGTGAGCACTGGGTACCTGGAGGCGGCCGTGTTGTGCTGGGCCCCGCCCCACCCCTCCCAGGGCAGCGGAGGCGTTTCTGTGAAGGGGGAGGCTCCTGGCGGCCCCCAGGGACTCTGCCCACCTGGGGACCCCAGCAACAGCTACCGATGCTGAGTCATCTCTGCCGCCACCCGTGGGTGCCTGATAACGCCAGGTTTATCAGGTGGCAGAGGGGGAGGGGGAGGAGGCGGGGGCCCATGGGGGGTGGGGGCTGCCAGGGGCGGGGCATCAGAGAGGGCCCGAGAAGGAGGACTCTTTTCTTTCTTCCTTCCCTCCTTCCTTAATGGGCGCCTGCTGGATACCAGCCCCTGTGCCGGGCACCTACAGACCCCGATTCTGTCTCACGGGGCTCTCCTCTAGGTGGGAGGCAGAAGGGAAGGATGGAAAAGAGCCAACCCCAAAATTAGAAGCTAAAGTCGGGGAGAGGGGCTTCAGGCAGGGGGCCGGCAGGTGCAAAGGCCCTGGGGCAGGACCAGTTGGGTGGCCAGTGCACAATGAGTGAGAGGGGAGACAGATGGGAGGCGTGTGGAGGGCTGGCAGGGAGTCAGGCAACTGACAGCAGTAGGGAGCCATGGCTGGCCCTTGAGCAGGGGAGAGGCCTGGCCCAATCTCAGTCTTGGTTTCAAAGCCCTTCACACCCTCCACCCTGGGAGAGTACGAGAAGGAAGTGTCATGGGAGGTCCAAGGGGTGAAAACCAGCCGGTTTAGTTTAACTTTGGTTAAACATTGGAGTTGCAATGAGTTATTTCTTGTCTCAAACCCAAAGGATACCAAAAGTAGGTGAGATTATACATGTGTGTTCATGTACGTGAGAGAAGCCAGACGCACAAGGACACACAGTGTGTGACTCCGTTTATATGAAATGTCCAGAACAGGAAGATCCACAGAGACGGGACATGGATTTGTGGTCACCAGGGCCTGGGCAGGGGCTGGGGGGTAACTGCTGATGAGGACGGGGCTTCTTTTTGGGTTGATGGAACGTTCTGGAACTAGATCATAGCGGTGATTGTACATCATGAGTGCACCAAATGCCACGGAATCGTACACCTTAAACTGGTTCGCTTTATGTTACGTGAATTTCACTTCAGTAAATTTATTTTTAAGAGACTTTTTTTTTTAAGTAGATGAGATTAAAGAAAATTGCTCCCCTAGGGCCTGCCCCACCTGGAGGGGGAGACTTTCTTGCTGTCCCCTTTGTTCACTGTCCTCCTGAGTGGGCCGAGGCCCCCACACGCTCCGTGGCCCCGGCTCACGGATGGTGTCTCTCTTTTTCCCTGTGGCGCTGTGGGCACCCAGCACCCCAGCTGCTGACTCATCCACTCCCGCCTTTTCTGAGTGTCCTCGAACCCGAGTCTGGCCTTAGAGGAGAACCTACTTCTTTGGTTTCCCACAGGCCACGTTGGGCCGTGCAGAAATGTGCCTTTTTGAGAGTTTCTCACCCTCCGATGCCGGTTTGCCAAATCTAGGGTCGGCATTCTCAGTGGCTGGGGCTCAGCTGGTCCCTGAGTGTCGGACGCTTGGGTCGTGTCTCGGTTTCTCCCGACGTTGGTTGTTGGACAGCAGAGGCCGCACCGGGCGCCTTCCTACTCCGGGGGCACCCCCCTCTCGGCGCTGTGGCCTCAAGGTGGGGCCCTGTGGACTTTGGAGCCACCGGGGAGACAGGAGGGGGCCGTTGCAGGGGGCAAAGTCCTCCCAGGGGGCCCTGCTGACGGTGGTTTCTTTATAGCTGGGGCCCCTCGGCCTTGGGCCGGACACCACCCGGCCCCCACGGGGAGCTGGGCGCGGGCGCCACTGCCCAGGTGGGGCCTGTCTGGGGACTGACGGGAAACCCTGAGCACAGGGGATGGGACCCTGGGTCCAGCAGCCCCTGCCTCTACTGGCAAACTCGTCCCCAAGCTGGGCCCGTCCCTTTGGAGTCCCCGTGAGCCTGGGGGTCCTGGAGGGGGTCTCCTCCTGACCTTCCCTCCCCCTCCCAAGCCGGGGCTGAGCTCCCCAGACCCACAGGGGTCCCCCATCCCCTCAATGCTGCCCATGTGGCTCTCAGCCTGGTCAGCATAAAACCCCACTGACCCCAGTTTCTTGTGGGGGGTAGGGGGAGAAAATGACACGAAACAAGAATTTCCTGTTTGCCCTTCTGGGGCCTGGGGTGGTGATCTCAGGTTTTCCTTCCCTCCCCCATCCCGGTGCCACCTCCCTGCACTGCTCCTGGCCCCTGTGGGTGTCAGGGACCAGGACATTGTTCTCATTCATTCATTCATTCACTCGTTCGCCAATATGGTGATTGAGTGTCCCTTGTGATGCTGGGGTAGGAAGGAGGGAGTCGTGTGTGCACAGACCTGGGGACTGGTCATGCAAAGGCCCTGGGGTGGGGAGGGGGCCAGAGGTTGCTGGGGAGCCCGGGAAGTCTGTAGCCAGGGGAGGGTCCTGCTCTGGCTGCTGAGTGGAGCAGAGTCTGGCAGGGAGGGAGGTGGGGCAGTGGAGCCCCCCACCCTCTCTGCCTCGGTTTCCCCTTCTCTGGAGTGGGGGGTGCTGGGCAGGAGAGACATGGTCCGCTCAGCCGTGGTGACCAGCCTTCCACACCCTCTGTCCCTGCGGGGCTGGGACCCCGGCGGCCCTGCAGGAGCCGTGCGCTGGTTGGTGCATCTTGGCTTCAGAGAAGGACACATTGTACTGAGAAGTGAAGTTTATGTAACACGCATTTATTAAGCACCCGTGGTGTGCTCGGCCTGATACTAGACACTGGGAGCAAGAAAAGAATCCCACGTGCTCTGGGACAGATGTGCAAATAAATCTGCACGGCTGGGCCGTGAGAGGGTGGCAGCAAGCGGGAAAATCAGCGATGGCGGGCTCGGTGCAAGCGTTTCCAGTGAGGACAGGCGCTGTCTCGGAGGCTGGGCGGCGGGTGGGGTGAGGGCTCCTCCTGGGGGGCTTGGGATGTCTTGGGGAGGGGTGTCTAGGGCTGTCAGCCACCGCAGCACCTGCCTTGCTCAGGGTGTGGCCCCAAGCCCAGAGAGGGGGTCCTGGAGGTTTTGCCCAGTCTCTAGCCTGGCCCACGGTGCGAGGCTGATTCTGGAGCTTTCCGCTCCACCTTGGAGAGGGACAGGGTTCCAGCCACAGAATCCAGGTGGGGAGTGAGGTCTGGGTTTGGCACGGGGTGTTTGTGGCTTAGCAGTGCAACCTCGGAGCCTTTTGAGGACAGGCAGCCAGGCCCACCGGCCCACAAGGGGGGCCTGGACACCGCCACGGGGAGCCTCGACACTGTCCCCTGCTCCCCATCCCCGGGGCCTTGGCAGCTGGCCAGGGCGGGTCACGCCCCGCAGGGGAGCGGAACTGGAGGTCGGCTCTCCATAAAGCTGGGGCGGCCTTTACTGCCCGGCTTTGTTGCCGGCTGCCCACAGCAACGGCCATTAAAGCCGCCTCAGCTGGGGGGCCCTGCACGTTCCCCCTTTATGGCCTCGGATCAATGCCCCAGCCCCTCGGGGGTCTGACAGTGCCCTGCCGCTGGCCTGTTAGCCCACCACCATTTGGCCTGGGAGGGGGTGGGGGTGATGCACCGTCAGTTGCGCCTTTGCTGACCCGTCATGGAGCAGCGTTCCCTTCCCCGAGCCTCAGTTTCCCCACCTGGAAGATGGGGCTTACCCGGATCCCAGGTGCTCAGAGGAAAGCTGTTGTGTTTTATCAAATACTTTCCTCGAAAGATGGGGAAACTGAGGCAGGATGGGCGGTGAGGTGTCTTGTGGTGGCTGGGCCAGGAAAGGTATGCAGGGAGCGTGGAACCCCCCCACCCAGCTCAGAACCTCGGAGCAGGTCCCCACCTTGTCCAGGAAGGCCCCGAGTTTCGCTGGCCCCTGCGATAGTGTCCCGGGGCTGCCGTGACAATGACCACAAACCAGAGGCTCAGAACAACAGGAATCTGTCCTCTCCCAGTCCTAGAGCCCAGAAGTCCGCATCAGGGCGTCTGCAGGGCTGGGCTCCCTCCAGGGATTCTGGGGAGGAAGGGTACTGGATCTGGGGGTTCCAGACCCTGAAACAAAAAAAGGGTTTTAGGGTCAGGGTCCTTGGCTTGTGGCTGCGTCACTCCAGCCTCTTCCCTGCATCTGTCTCTCTCTTCTTACGAGGACGTCGGCCATCAAATGTAGGGCCCACCCCACCGCAGTGCGACCTCATTGCAACCCGACATCTGAGGTCCCAGGTGGACGTGAGCTTTGGGGGGGACACGTTCCCCCCAGGACAGCCCCAGCAACGAAACCCTCTTTGCCCGAGCACCTGCTGTTCCAGGCAGCCTCCCGCAAGTCCTTCTGCCTCACTCTGTGCCCAGCCAGCCCGCCGCGCAGCTGAGAAAGTCAAGGTTCACTCAGCGCAGCACGTTTATTAAGCAACTACTGTGTGGTTGGCCCCATCAGAGATGCTGGGAGCAAAGCAACAAAACCGCAGGCGAATGTGTGAGTCGTGGACTCGGGTGGTGGAAACGCTCTTTGAGAGGGTACCCGGGGTGTGTGTGTGTGTGTGTGTGTGTGTGTGTATGTGTGTGTGCGTGTACCCGCGCCCATGGGCCCGGCCAGCCCGTCTACCTGCAGGCCCCACGCCCCTCAGGCAGGGAAGGGGAAACACGGGGCCTCTCTGGCCACCATAAATCAGCACAGGAATGCGGGCCGGCCAGTCTGGCGCTGGGCTGGCCGGTGGGGCGGAGACAAAGGCCTGGCAGCTGGCCCTCCGTCTGCCTCGACCACCCAGGGCAGAGGTCTGCGCCCCCGGCTGTCCCGGCCCCTTTCCCAAAGCCCTCGCTTTGTCTCCGTTACACAGATGGGGAAACTGA
>RJWJ010000767.1:60869-179602 GCA_004363605.1 Indri indri
TGTCTCTGCCCCTCCCCGGCAAATTGCCCCCCACCCGCCCTGACACTGCTGTCTAGTTATCTCTGCCGGCCTTGCACCCCACACCCCCTGCCTACCGGCCGAGCCTGTGAGCTGGTGGCCGTGGGACCCCCTGCCCCAGCACCCCAGACGGAGGCCCTCTCCCCACGTCACTTCTGGGGAATAAGGTCTCGCTCCTCCCTGACCATAACTCCGGCAGGCAGCGACTGCCATTTTATAGCTGGCGATCGAGACCCCATGGTGCCAGGCTCTGGTCTTGCACCTGCCATGATGCCTCAGTTTCCTCATCTGCCACACGGGGCCGTCTCTTGGGAGCCAGTGGGCTTGTGTGAGACCCTCAGGACAGTCAGGTGGGCGCTGCCGTGGCACGAAGCGTGGCCCCCAGAACGGACAGGTTGAAGTCCCGGATCCCCAGTACCCGCAGAGGGGACCTTATTTGGAAATAGCGTCCTTACAGGCGTCTGGTCACACGCCGGACCGAGGTTTTGGTTAAGGACGTGCCGTGAGTTTAGACGTGTTTAGATAAACGGATACTCATCATCTTGTCACAGTCCCCCACGGTATTGGATACGGGAACACACCGTGCAGTTTGTAGGTTGGAGCCGTGGGCTGTACCGCATGCCCCGGGTGTGCGGCCGGCTGTGCCGTCTCGCGCCGTGTGGGCACACCCTGTGTGTCGCCTGGCGCCGCCTGGTTGAGCGATGCCGCTGCAGTGCCTGCGAGGTCGGGAGGAGGGAGGCAGCCCCGACTCCAGCGGGCTGCGGTCCTCAGAACAGGGGAGACAGGCAGAGACTGCAGTGACGCGGCCACGAGCTGTGGACGCCAGGAGTCCCCAGAGCCGGGAGAGGCAGGGGAGGGTCCACCCTGGAGCCGCGGGAGGCAGCGCGGGTACCCCTACACCTGGATTCTGAACTTCCGGGCTCCGGGCCGTGAAAGGACAACCGGCTGTTGGTTTGTGCTGTGTTAGGGCCCGGGAGGCCACTATGTGTGCCTTTCTGTCTCGGGGCCTCAGAGTCCAGTTCCCCGTCTTCCCCGTGGAGCCTGAGGAGATGCTCGAGGGCTGGGGACCCTGTGGCCTTGGGGCCACACGTGGCCCTCTGGATCCTTGAGTGTAGCCTTTTGACTGAATCCACATTTTACGGAACAAACTCTTTTAATTTGTTCTGTGACGTTTGCATTTGGTCGGGGGTGTCTGGGCCCTGGGACCCCCGTTCCTGTCCCTGCTAGCAGCCCCCTCCTCCCGGCCCTGCGTGCAGTGGGTAGGGGGATGTAGGTCCCACGCCCGAGCTCTGGCACTGGCTAACCCGTCCCCTCTCTGTCCCCATAGCTCTACGAACTCGATGGGGACCCCAAAAGGAAGGAATTCTTGGACGACCTGTTCAGCTTCATGCAGAAGCGAGGTGAGGACCCCCCGTGCCCTGCAGAGAGGTCACGAGAAATGGGGTGCAGTGGGAGGGGCCCTGCTGACCACGGGTGTGTTGGGGCAGCAGTGAGCTCCCCTTGGCAGGAGGCATCCAAGGCTTCTGAGCTGGGAGGGACGTCGGAGATTTCCAAGGGGCAGACGTGCTCTGCTGCAGGGACTTGATGCGGGTCCCTCGGGGAGGACAGTGCTGGCTCCCTCCTTGAGCCCTGGGGTGCAATGAGGGGTTCCCCGCTACCGGGATCCCCCACAGCCTCTGTGTTTGGGGATCAGGTCAGGTCCCAGCTGGGTGTGGGGGATGGATGGAACCCTCCCCGGGGCCTCGGATTCTACGGTCAAGTCCTGGCCCCTCCTCTGCTCCCACCGGGGGCCTCAGTTTCCCCACCTGTAAAATGGGCCGCACACAGGGCAGCACCCCCAAAACTCGGCCGCGAGAAGGCGCCCTGAACATGCCAAGGCAGGGCCGCTGGTGTGTCATGCACATTTATTGAGCACCAACAGCGTTACCTGCTGAGCCATCCCCCTGGTCTGGGCCAAGATGGACTCTGGACAAAGCCCCTCCCCCATCCTGGGAAGTGTCTCGTGACCGTGGCCAGAGGACTGGGCTGAGGGCAGGTCTAGGCAGGCGTCCAAGTGGGGAAACTGATGGCCAGACATGGAGCCTCGGGATGAGTGAGGCTCAGGGAGGAGCTGGTGGGGCGGGAAGGGCGCACGGGGGCCGGGGGGACCCACTCCAGCCCCCCAGACGATCCTGGGGGCGGGGAGCAGTTGCAATCCCTGCTTTTCGGGGAAGGAAACTGAGGCCCAGAGCAGCCTGCAGAGGCAGGAAGGGGCGGGGCGGAGGGTGACATCCCTATCCCCTTGCCACTGGTGTGGGGAGTCCAGCTGCCCTGCTTTGTCCAGACAGCCACCCGGCGGCTCCGGCTTGGCTTCTGTAAACACAGGCCCAGCCCTGCCACAGCCCCCACGGCTGAGGGAAGGGAGGGGGTGGAGGTTGGCCCAGCAGCCACTGCCCAGTGGCCTGCATTAACCCCTCCCATGCCGGGGTGGAGGAAACCGGCCCGGCCCCCCGGGGCCTCCTGTGTTATCCCCTTAGCCCAGCCAGCCCTGGCCGGGGCCTGTGGCCCCTCGTGAGGCCAGAGAGATCTGCGCCCACTGGCTTTATCACCTTGTCCACACTGTGCACCCCCTCCACCTCCAGGGCTCCAAGCTCCCAGGTCCAGAGCTGACCTATTTTGCTGGGTCACCAGTGCCCGGGACAGCACCTGGTGTCCTGGGGGAGCCCCAGGTGAGTGTGGGTGAGGCTGGGGGCCCAGATGCCTCAGTCCAGCCCTGTCTCTCTCCATTCCTGGAGGTCAGGAACCAACAAGCTCCTATACATCCCTCAAAACCCAGCCTCAAGGACCCCTCTTCCTTGCTGCCTTCCTGGACTGTCCCCCTCTGTAATGGGGAGGCCACTGGGCATGAGAATCTGCCGGACCCCCCACCCTTCACCCTGGGCACCACTCTCTGCATCCCACAGGCGCTTTCTCCTTCACTCCAGGTGGAGGGAAAGCAACTGTTTTTCCGGCATCTCTAAGTAAAAGCTTTGAACCAAACTTCTCCGGGGGCCGAGGAGGGGTCCTGCCTGTGCCCCCTCCCTGCCACGGCAGCCTGACCACCTGACCCTGCTGTTTCCGTGATGACCTCCCAGCCTTTCCTTATCGGGCGGCTGTGCCAGGCCCTGCACCCCGCTCCCAGCGCCTCTGTAAACATCCTCCACCCGGCGCAGGCGCAGCCTGGGATTCCTTGTACTTTCCCGACTTCGAGGCCTGTGCTGGTGTCCTGGGGGGAGGGCGGGCGGCTCTCGGCGTTTCCGAGGCTGTTTGTGCGGCTGAGGCCTGCGGTGGCTTCTCCCTCTGTCTGGCTGAGAAACCAGGTCTGGGGCGGTCTGGGGTCTGTCCTCCTCCACCCCAGGATGTCATTTCACTGGGGATTTTGCAACCTGGGAGGGGTCTGGAAGTGACTCAGGGTGGCAGGGGGTGGTCCTGGAAGGCGCAACGTCGGGGCCCCCCCAGCCCCTCGCCCAAAGCCGGACCCAATCTCCAGCAGGTCAGACCTTGGAGCCTCGGTTTCCCCATCTGAAGGGGCTTACCTAAGGAGCAAGTGGTCAGCAGCTCTGGCCTGGGATGAGGGCCTGTCAGTCTTCACCATTGATTATTGAGTGCCTACTGTATGCCAGGCTGGGTGCTGAGGACCCCTTGCAAGCAGGATGGGCACAGGGGCCACAGATGGTCTACAGTTGGCTCCGTACGCCCAGAGTGTCACAGCCAGGGAGAGGGGTTTGAGAAGAGGGGCGGAGTGGGGTGCCTGCAGCCGGCTTTGGGGAGACGAGGTTGGAGGGATGTCAGCTAGCCCAGCACCCTGCCCTCCCCGGGCTAGCCCACCACCCTCCATTCCCTAAATGGGAAATTGGGCTCACCAAGCCCTCCCCAGCCCCGCCGTGACTGCAGATCCCCTGGGAACCTGGCGGGAACGGGCCCCTAGGCGGGCAGCGGAGGTCACGGTTGGCAACTTGCGGAAGGAATAACAAAGGCCCGAGTGTCTCGTGCACGTCCCCAGATTGGCCCCCAGCGTCTCCCTCTTTACAGCCCGCCTCCCGCACCGTGAGATTGGCACAGCTTACCAGCGGAGAAACTGAGGCAGAGCTGCCACATTGGTGCTGTCTCGAGCAGCGGTTCTCAACCCTGGGCGATTCTGCCCCTCCCCACTGAGCCACATCTGGGGACATCTGTGGTTGTCACAACTGGGGCTGCTCCTGGCATGGGGGGGGCAGGGACGCTGCTCGGTACCTGCAGTGCCCAGGATGCCCAACCCCAGTGTCCACCCAGCCTGTGTCCGCCGTGCTGACCGTAGACTTGCGCACGCGGCGCCACATCCCCGGCTCACCCTGCCCCGCCCCCTTCTGCAGGGACGCCCGTGAACAGGATCCCCATCATGGCCAAGCAGGTGCTGGACCTGTTCATGCTGTATGTGCTGGTGACGGAGAAGGGTGGCCTCGTGGAGGTCATCAACAAGAAGCTGTGGCGCGAGATCACCAAGGGCCTCAACCTGCCCACGTCCATCACCAGCGCTGCCTTCACCCTGCGCACACAGTGAGTGGTCTGCCGCGGCGCGGCAGGGCGTTCTGAGTGGCACAAAGGGCCGGTGCAGAGGGCCTGCGGCAGGAGGATCAAGGGGGCGGGAAGGGGGCTGCCAGTGGCCACAGAGGGCTGCTGGCCACGTCATGAGCCTGAGGCCCCAGGACGTCAGGCGGGGGCATGAGCACCATCAGGCACTGAGGTGATGCAGTCTGAGTGTGGAAGGGCCAGCCTAGGCAGTCGCGGGGAACAGCATTAAGACAGAGGGAACAGCATCAGCCACTCTGGGGGCTGCCCGGCGAGTCCAGGGCTAGAGCCCAGGATGGTGGCGCCGCAGTGGGGTTTTACTTTATTCAGAGGGCCAGGGGGGCGGTCCAGGTGCCATCCTGTCCCCTCGCCTCTGCCCACAGATACATGAAGTACCTGTACCCCTACGAGTGTGAGAAGCGAGGACTCAGCAACCCCAACGAGCTCCAGGCAGCCATAGACAGCAACCGGCGGGAGGGCCGGCGCCAGAGCTTCGGGGGCTCCCTGTTTGCCTACTCACCAGGCGGGGCGCACGGCATGCTCTCCTCGCCCAAGCTGCCTGTGTCCTCCCTGGGCCTGGCCGCCAGCACCAATGGCAGCTCTATCACCCCAGCCCCAAAGATCAAGAAAGGTGAGGGGCCACGTGGGGCCTGGGTTTTGATCCCAACTTAGCTTCAGCCTGACTGCGTGACCTTGCACGGGATACCTTTTCCCTTCTCTGGGTAACCAGGACGGTAGAGCCAAGTGTTGGTGTGGCAGAGGGTGGCCCATTGACTAGTGCTGTGCCCCTGGCAGACATTACCGATCGATCACCATCTCCCCAACCCACACAGGTGGTAGCAGACATTGCTAATCTGATCAATCTATATAAACAGTTATGTGCCACAGCAGACATTACAAATCAAACACAATTTTTCTATCCTTTGGCCACAGCAGACATTATTAATTGATCACTATTTTTCCTGTCCACCCTAAGCCAGACATCATTCATTGAACACTGCAGATTTTCCTTATCCAGGCATTGCTAATCATTCATTGCAGCGCCTGACCAGTCTTTATCCTGTAGCTGACACTGTTCGTTTCCAGGGATTTTTCCAGTCCCTTGTGCATGGTGAACATTACTGATTGGTCCCTGTGGTCTTTCCCTTTGGGCTTTAGAATCCTTCTCAACACAGTCCTGGCAGACATGGAGAGTGTAACATAGATCTGTCAGATTCGCCCTTGAACCATGCCCAAAGCTATTGCTAGGTGCCCCTACGCAGGTCATTGCCTCTTTTTGAGCCTGGCCTTTCTTATGTGTAAAGTGGGGGAAACCCCCTTTTCTCTGTGCAGTTGTTGGGGGGCGTGCAGTGTGTAAAGTGCCCGGCGTGCAACCACCCCAGGTTTGCAGATACCTGATGGTGAGTTCCCACCACAACCATAGCAGACAATGATCACAGCTTTCTCTCCCACTGAGCATCTGAATCCTTCCTAACACAGAAGGACCAACAGCAGCATATGGCAGTGTGACTTCTGTTTGCCTGTCTGAGTCCCTACTGCCCATCCCCACGCGGGCTGGGCTGGCAGCTCTCTGTTCCCTACCATTGGCCTGAGGAATCCAACGTGATCCCCACGGTACCCTGAAAACTAAGGATTGGTCACATGTAAGGTGAATGGGTTGCGCAGACACTAGTCCATTCGGTCCTTGGTGGGCCTCAGTCTGCCCCTCCCAGCCTTGGGGAGTCCGGCAATACCCACTAATGGTTACAAAGCACCCACTGTGCGTGAGGCCCCATGTTGAGCAGGGACAGAGGAGGTTGTGACCTGGTGGAGCTTGCGAGAGGGCCAGCGACTGCCCTGTTGTTGCAGAGGCAGGTCCACAAAGCCGGAAAGGCCAGTCAAGGCGTGCAGAGGGACATGCGTGGCTCCCGAGGAGGTGGCATTTGAGCCGAGACCAGAGAGGTCTCAAAATTCAACGGGTTCGGGGCCAAAGGTCTGGGGTGGGGAACCCAGCAAGCAGAGGCAGTGCCAGGCGCAGCTCTGGGAGAAAGCTTTCGAGGAGAAGAAGATGCAGCAGGTCAGAGTGGGACCCATGAGTGGGACCCACGAGAATGTTCATTTCAGCCTGCAGAGGAGGGGGATGGTTAGGAACTGGTTCTGGAGTTGGGCTGCCCGGGCTCGAATTCCAGCTCTGTGATCTTGGGAAAGTTACCCATCCTCTCTGAGCCTCGGTTTCCCCATCTGTAAAATGGGGGTGACAAGAGTGCCTAGGTAGACGTGGGTTATTGAAAGGGTCCACCAAGGTGATTCGTGTTGAATGCTTAGACAAGACGTGGTAGCTCTTGTTCAACTAGTGTTTTATATGATTACATACTATTACAGTCTCTTTGTGATGCCAGTGCCAAATACTACTGTAATATTGTTATTATAACTAGTATTGTTAGTTATAATGTCACCCACATGCCATGGTGACCTTTAGTCACCCTGCTGTTCGAAGGGATTTTGTAAGCTCTTATATCTGTTCCAAAACCTATCAACTTCCTTGGCTAGGAAGTGAGCACCCCGTCCGTAGAGGTATTCAAGAGGGTGCACATTCCTGCCTCAGCTGGATGGCAGGGCCCAGTCCCCCCTGGCCACCAATGCCTCTCGTCTCCTGTCTAGAGGAGGACTCAGCCATCCCCATCACGGTCCCCGGCCGCCTGCCCGTGTCCCTTGCAGGCCACCCCGTCGTGGCAGCTCAGGCAGCAGCAGTGCAAGCGGCAGCTGCCCAAGCAGCCGTAGCAGCACAGGCAGCTGCCCTGGAGCAGCTGCGGGAGAAGCTGGAGTCTGGGGAGCCTCCTGAGAAGAAGATGGCCCTGGTGGCTGATGAGCAGCAACGGCTCATGCAACGAGCTCTGCAGCAGAACTTCCTGGCCATGACAGCCCAGCTGCCCATGAGCATACGGATCAACAGCCAAGGTACTGACCCAGCACCCGAACCCTCCTTGTCTCCCACATGGGTAGCAAAATAAGGGCCTTGGAGCCAACATATGTAAAGTACCTACAAATCAATAAGAAAAAAAAAAACAGTGGAAAAAAGGGGTAGCTATGACTAGTAAATTCATATGAAAAGGTGTTCAACTCCATCCAGTCAGGGATCTGCAAATTAGGAAGGAGATATTATCACCCACCCACAGCTTGATAACATCAAGTATTGGCCAGGATGTAGGGAAATGGGCCCCCTTGGTCCTGCCGGTGGGTGTGTGCATAGGTGACAATTTGGCAATGTTTTTTTTTTATTTTCTGGTTGTGGTAGATGGGGAGATAGAGTCTTGCTCTGTGGCCCAGGCTAGAGTGCAGTGGCATCATCATAGCTCACAGCAGCCTCCAGCCTGGCCTTAAGTGATCCTCCCGCCTTAGCCTCCCAGAGTGCTGGGATTACAGGTGTGAGCCACCTTGCCCAGCTGGCAATGTCTTTTAAGATAAAAAATGTGTTCACCCTGTGACCTGTTGCTACTGCCTGGCACCTATAGCAGAGAACATTAGTGCAGGTGCCCAAGGAAACGTGTATTTACACGGGTGTTCACATCACAGTCATTCACGTGATGTCATTTGTCACAGAGAAGCCTTGAAAAAAAGCAAACTGTAGACAGATACGCTCTTGTTCAACAAATATATATTGAGTACCTGTTGTGTGCACTGGAGACAGCTTAGCTGTGATGATACAGTCCTCTCCTTTGCAACGCTGGTCTAGTGGGTGAGACAAAAACGAAACAGAAAGGTTCCCAGATGTATTTATGATCCCAGACGGCAGTTTTTCTTCTCCCCACAGCCTCCGAGAGCCGCCAGGACTCAGCCATGAGCTTGACCGGCACCAACGGCAGCAACAGTATTAGCATGTCTGTCGAAATCAACGGCGTCATGTACACAGGTAGGACGGCCCTGGTCCTGCTTGGCACTGTGCTGGGCACATAGGAAGGAGTCCACAAGCACGGATTCATGGTTAAGCTGAATTTTCCACTTCTCTTGTGTAAAAAAATGTGGAGTTGGGTGCATGGTTCACAGCGGCCACCAGGTGGTGCTGTCAACAGTGAGCAGCCTGGTTGCTGCATACGCAGTGGACAAGGCTAATGGAAGAGAAGCCCGCGGGGGGGCGTTTGTGTCCTAGCAGGTCCAGGGGGTCAGTATACTCTTGAAATTAAAGGCAAAATGTGGGTACAGTCATGCTGAAT
Organism: Indri indri; assembly: GCA_004363605.1. Lineage (NCBI taxonomy): Eukaryota > Metazoa > Chordata > Mammalia > Primates > Indriidae > Indri > Indri indri. The sequence goes on from RJWJ010000767.1 coordinate 69,644, forward strand.
CTTACAGGGGCGAGGGCCAGCGTGTACAGAGGGGACTAAACTCCACAACGTGTCTCTTCTGTCGTTGCGTTAGGAGTGCTATTTGCTCAGCCGCCGGCACCCACGCCACCCTTGGCTTCCAGCAAAGGCGGCGGTGGAGGTGGTGGTGGCAGCGGTGGTGCTGGCAGTGGTGGCGGGAGCAGCGGGACCAGCAGCAGCAACCTCCCAGGCAGCCGGGGAGCAAACACCGGGACCAGCAGCAGCGGGGGCAGCCAGGCCGGGCCAGCAGGGTCGTCTGCACCCCCCACATCTTCTACCTCAAATAACTCTACGTTGCCTTAACCGCCTCACTCCCCGCCCACCACGCCCTGCTCCCCAGGAGCCCGCCAGACCGGGCAGCATCGGGGGTCGAGGGGGGCCAGGCAGGGGCCAGGACGGCGGAAGATACGGGTGGGGAGGGAAGCTATCCACAGAGGAGCCACAGCTGACGCCAAAAAGAAAAGAAAAAAATATATACATATATATATATATAAAGAAAATTTAATAAAACGGGGGAAAACCAAGGAACACTTGAATTTCTCAGGTTTCGGACATTCGGAGAGATGAATCTTGAGGACAGCAACATGCATCAGAACACAGAAGGCGGCAGGTCTTTCCGAGGGCTTTCCTGCGGCCCGGTGTCTGGTCGGACCAGCTGCAACGTCGGGCCAATCTTGTTTACCTCATACACCCCTGCACTGTGTGTTTTCATTTTTTTGTCGTTTTTCCTTTTTTTTTTTCTATTCATCACACACTCACCACTCCAAGCTCCTTGTGTTGAATGAAACCCCTGAGCTGAGATCACTGAATTTTTTTTTTTTTTTTTTTTGCTTTGGGAACTTTTTTTTTTTTTTTAAGTCATAGTGACATTCAATCTCTCTGGGGATTTTTTTTTTCTTAAATAGATTTCAGGGGTTTTGTTTTGTAAATATTCTTATTTTATTCTCGGGGGGAAAGGAATCAAACGTTAGGAAGAGGAATATCTATATATCTATATATCTATATATATGTGTTCATTCAGGGAAACCGAACTTGAAAAAGCAAAAACAAACAAACAAAAAAGTAATAACCTTTTTGTTTTTCTCATGGCCGATATGGGTTCCTTTGTGCGTGTGCTGGGGCGCGGCGGGCCCAGGAGGCTGGATCCGTGGGGCCAGAGCTGCCACGAGGATGAACTCAGGTGCTGCGGGCGGGCCCGGGCGGGGGGTGCATGCCGGGGGGGCCGTGGGGGCGGGTGACACGACTTGGCGACTGTGATGTTCCACGATGCTTTTTCTCGCGCTGTGGTCTGCGGGGAGAGCACTGGGCTCTCGCACCTGGAAGTCTTAATGAGAAAGTGTGGGAAAGGGGCCCGAGCGTGGGAGGGGGCTTCCCCTCGTCAGGGCCCCCAGGCTCCTGTCTCAGGGATGAATGTGGCCGTCTGGGGGTTCTTCTCTTCTGTGAGGGCTGTTTCAGGGGGCGGTCGATGTTGGGGAAGGGGGGTGAGGCCAGGCCTAGCTCAGGGTGAGGATACAGGGGGGCCACGGCGCCTAATTATCCCCCACCCTTCAACATTCTGGCTCCTTCTCTCTCCCCTCCCCTTTGGCACGGGGCTGCCGCGTGGATTGGGACCCCCCCCCGGGTTGGAAGAAAGTGGGGTTCAGGGTGGCTGAGCTGGGTTTACTGCGGCTCCAGCTTGAGGCGGGCAGGAGCCCCTCAGCCCTGCCCCCGGGACCTGCCTGCCGTCGCACGGCTTCCTGCAGGACAGCGCTGGGTTTGCTTGGGTTTCTCTTGGGGAGGCCGGGGATTAGCTCAGCTGTTCCCGGGGTGAGTCCGGAGTCTCTAATTGGTCCCAGGGAGCCCCCCAGCTCCCCCTACCCCAGTCAGTTGCCTTGGAGACCTTGGGGGGGGTCCCCGGGCCCCCAGAGTCTGAGTTGGCTTCCCTGTCCAGCTGTGTGGTGTTGTCTTTGGGGAGGGAACCTCTCTTTTTAGCTCTCAGGGTCACTGTCACGCAGCCCCGTTCCAGGAAGGGAGGTGGGCATACCGGGCGTCTCCTCTTGTTTTTTTTCTTCTGGAAGGTTCTCTCTGCCCCATCTCCTCTGGAGCAGGGGCCTTGGCAGCACAATCATCCCAGGGAGGGGGGTCTTTTTGTCCTACGAGGTTATCTTGCCCCACTGCAAGAACCACCTGGACTTGTCTGAAGTCGGCCTCGACACAGGCCACCTCCCAGGCCATGGAGCCCCTTGTCCTGCGATGCAAGCCCCGCCCGGGGTGGGGGGCGGCGGGGAATGTCTGCTGCATGTTTCTTTCTACCTCAGGTCTGACTTTTGATGCCAAAAACCGCACCCTGGTGCTGGGCCTCCCGTCCGTCCCTCCTGCATGCTCTGGGAGCGGCTGTGGCGGGACCTCCACCCTGTGACCCAGGCGGGTGCGTGGACAGCATGTGCTGTGTGTGCCTGTGCATGCGTCTGTCGCGGATCCAGCCTCCCGGGGGCGGGCGGACGGGCTCTAACTCAGGGGACGTGGGCCTACTGTTGGATCTGGAGATCGCAGGGCAGGCGGGCCCTGGGCTGGGGTCCGGTCCGCTCGGTCCGCTCTAGCAGAAGTAGCTGGAAGGCAGTGGCCATGCTGGCCATGGAGATGTGAGGGGTCCTAGCGGTTGGACGGAAGCTGTGGCCTCCAGGGTCCCCCAACTTGACTCCCTGCCACACCCATCTCCCGAGGCTTCTTTTTGGGGTGCAACTCGGCACCCCCCCATGGAAACTGGGCTGGGGAAGGGGACATCTGTCCCAGCCTGGAGAACCCTGGAGGCGTGGGCTGCTGGTTGCAGGGCTGGCGGGCTTAGCTGTGTGGCAGGCGGGGACCCCGCACGCTCAGGGTCGGCAGGGGCTCACGGGGTCCCCCATTCTGGAGATGTTTGTGGACAGGCTACTTCTGAAATCTTCCTGGGGACCTTTAGGGCTGGCCACGGGGCTATCTGGCTGTCCAGCTGTCAGGACAGGCGGGAGGGCGGGGCCGGGGTCGTTGGGGCCGGCTGGGTTAGTTTTTTAACACTTTTGTGCATTTGTACAGTTGCATTTTTTTTCTTTTATCATTTTTGCCCACTTTCTTTTTTTTTTTCCCTAATTTTGCCTTTGCATTTTTTTTTTTTCTTGACAAGCATGAATTCAGCCTTTCATTCTTGACCTGTGAAATTTCAGTTTCTCTGGGGTTTGTCAGACGGCGTGGGGACCACGCCTGAACTCAGGTAAAAGGAGGAAAAAATTTTTTAAACTTTAAAAAAAAAAGGTATAAACTATTCTCTCTACCTCTGGCTGGGCCCAGCCTGTCACACCAGGTGGCCTGTAACAATTTCAGTTTTTGTTTTTTGTTTTTTTTTTGTTTTTTTTTTTGCAGAACATTCAGGTATTAAAAGGGAAAAAAAAAAAAGACAAAAAGACCAAAAAAAAGTGTGATTTTGAAATTTAAAAGAACACTGAAAGTTTACATTTTATAATAACATTATTATGCAGATTGTATTTAAACTTCAGAAATATTTAAAACAATTGTAACCCTGTAAAGCTGATGAGATATTAAAACAAGACAAAACACTTCTGACTTTTAACAGAAAACTGTCTCCTGTAGTGGTGTTTTTGTTGACATTCGACCCTGAGGGGACCCTGGGTGATGTCTGGGGACATTTGTGGTTGTCACCACTGGGGTTGCTCCTGTCGGGGAGTGGTGGCTCCAGCCTACGCCAACAGAGCGACCTGGGTCTAAGTCATGGCTGAGAGGGGATGCCCAGCCACTCTGGGGTTATCTGACGAAGCCCCCAGGGCAGGTAGAGGCCTAGTCCTGCCTCAGGACCTTTGCACAAGCCGTTCTTACAGCCGAAATGGACTTCCTTCCCTGCTTTGAGAGGCTCCTTCTCATGCCCTATAACTGAGACACATACAATCCCCACCCGACCATGTCTGGACACAGAAGACATCCCTGTCCTATTTGGGTGAGACATGTGTAGCTCCCCAACCTCCGCCCTCTGCAGTGGCCCAGGCGGAGCATCTGGGGCCCCTGGGACGCAGATCCCACGTGGTTTGCTTTCATTCCCCTCCGCGGAGGGCAGCTCCGCCACTGCCTGACCCCAGGGACACACTGGCTAGGCCTAGGCGAAGCGTGCGGAGGCTGCGGGTCGGGGGTGGCAGGGGCCTTCTGCTGTTGACACCATCTTCACTTTTTACCTTTCCGCACCGTGTGGCCCCAGAAAACAAGACCGAGGGTGGAACCTTGGACAGTCTGTAACCCCCAGACCGTCCCTTGGTCTCGGTTCCCAAAGAGAGCAGCAGGGCAGGAGGTTTCCGGGGTGTCCAAGCTGCCTTCCGCCCTCCCATGGCCCACGCCCAGGGGATATGACTCGCTGAAGGTCAGTGTGGCCGGAAGGTGGGCAGGCCCAGACTCCAGCTGCCTGCTCCCCTGCCCACCGGCTCCGGCCACGGCTGGCCTGGGCTGGTCCCTCCCCAGGACTGCCTGAAGAGTCAGGGATAAACAACCTTCTCCCTACCCGTCCCAGCCAGTTGGTTCCTGAAACCAATTTTAAACAGGGTGGCATTTTCCACTCCTGCCAGAAATGCGTCTGCCGCACCTCGATGCCGTAGTGTGGAGGTCACCCCGCCCGTCCCCCAGGGAGATAAGGGAAGAGCTATGATTTGAAAAAAAAAACAGGGCCCCTTTCCGACAAACTGGATGGTCAGGTCCTGTTCATTCCTCCCTTCCTGGCCTCCGCCAGCGCCTAGGAGGCGAAACCCAAAACCACATTGGATAAGCAGAGTGCAGAGGCTGCGGGGCTGAGACACCCCAGACCCAGAAAGAGAGGGTTTCCCTTGAGCCGTCTGCCTTCCCCTCCACTATCAGCGCAGATACGGGGAGGCCCCGGAGCTGCTGGGCTGCTCTGTGGGTCCCGGGGAGCGAGATGGGTCTGGTTTGGCTCAACCATGCGTACCCAGTGCTGCAAACAGGCGGTGCTCCATAAATCCATGGGAAGTGAAGAAAGCAGGGCTTATACCCAGATGGGTTGTGTGTGCCTCTGCGCCTCAGTTTCCCTGTTCCGCTCACCACCCCCCAGCCCTTCACACCCTTCCAGCCCCAGATTTGGGAGCAGCTGCACAGCTGGCACCAATGAGGTCTGGCCGCTGGGTGGTCCGGAGACGTCCCCAAAGTGTGGCTTTTGTCCGCTGCGCTGACACAACTGGTCTGTCCTCATTCCAGAAACCAGGCTGGGGGCGGGGTGACCTCTGACCTCACACTGAAGCCTGGCCGGGCAGCGTCCCTGGGGAGGGGAGGAGGGAGGCAAACACTTGCTTGGCTGCTTGGGGGTGGGGAACGGTGGCTAGGCCTAGGCCGTGGCAGGGGCCCAAACTGCAATCCATCTGCCCTGCCAGCGTCACCCGTCACTCGGGCATCCACCATTAGCACCCCCCGCCCTCGCTCTGGTGGCTGCCACCTCTGTTGCACAATTAGTCCCCTGCAGCTCACACCTGCTGGGTCTGCCCCAGGGTCCTGGAACCCTGGAATCTAAAAACCCGTACAGGCCAAATGTCCCTGGATGAGGACCAATCCCACCACTCCTGAAGAATCCTCCAAGGCACCCACCACGGGGAACCACAGCATCCTCGATTTGCAAGTGGGGAAACTGAGGCTCAGGGCTGCACAGTTACCTGCCCCACAGCTCAAAGTGGTGAAATCAGCTGGGTGCGGTGGCTCTCCTCTGTAATCCCAGCACTTTGGAGGGCTGAGGGGGGAGGATCGCTTGACCTCAGGAGTTTGAGATCAGCCTGAGCAACATAGTGAGACCCCCATCTCTACAAAAAACAATTTTTAAAACATTAGCTGGCCATGGTGGTGCACACCTGTGGTCCCAGCTATTCAGGCGGCTGAGGCAGCAGGATCACTCGAGCCCAGGAGTTGGAGGCTGCGGTGAGCTATGATGATGCCACTGCACTCCAGCCTGGGGAAGACCCCGTCTCTAAAAAATAAAAAATAAATTTTTTAAAAAGTGGTGAAATCAGCCCTGTGTCCCCGAGTTGTTGTTGGAAAGGTGAAAATTAGCATTCAAGGATTCCTCTTCCCTGCTCACACTTTAAAAGCAACCTTGGAGGAAACTGGAGGCATCAGCTGGTCCTTCCCTTCCCGGATCAAATCAAACCAAATCTGGGCTCCACTCACTCCCAACAGTCCCCTCCACGGCCCTGCCCCAGGGCCTTTGCACAAGCCTCTGTCCGGCGCACCACGCCCTGGGGGGTGTTAGCTCCCTGCTCAAAGGCAGCTCCTGGGGGACGCTGCTCCTGCGGACCTCCAGCCCCAGGAGGTCCCCCGCGGGGGTCGCGCTCGTGTCTAGGGGACCCAGAGAGGGTTAGGGTTACCTTGCCCGGGCCTGCCCCAGCCGGTGGCTCACGCGTGCCACCTGGCGGCCGAGTCGGGCCGCGCGCCCCTGCCCGGAGCTGCCGAGGCGCCACGGTCCGGGGCAGGAGACCACGACTTTCACCCAAATTCTCCCCGTTCCAGGGGCTGCAAACGCACTTTATGTTTAAATCCTGTTTTCAGATTTGGCCCGGGGCCGGCAACCGCGACCCGCGCACAGTCGCTGCGCGGACAGAGCTCGCGACCCGCACCGAGCCGCCGGCTGGATATTCAAATTCGGGGACCCCAAAGCGGCGGGGTCAAAGGCGAGACGCAAGCGTCCATCAGGAAGCATTTAATTACGACGCACGGAGCGCCGACTAGAGACGCGGCGGTCAGGGCGCCGTCTGCTCTCCGCGCAGTGTCGCCTTCAGGCCCGTAAGGTCGGGACCTTGCTAATCCTATTTGCACATTAAAAAAGGACCCGAGAGGTTTAGTCACTTGGCCAAAAACGCCCAGCAGGGAAGGCCCAAGGCAGACCCCCAGGCTCTGGAGCTACTGTCTTCTCGCAGAAGGCCCTCGGCCTTGCAGGAAGTCGCCTCCGAAGACCTAACCCGCCCGCGCTACCCGCGGTGTCCCAGTAAGCAGAAAAGCCCCTCGCACGGGGCAGTCCCCTCCCCGAAGCTGGTGCGCACGCGCGAGTCCGCCAGCCGCTGGGCCCGCGCAGGCGCCGCTCTAGCCCGTGCGGTGCAGTGGTCCCGCGCCTCGCTCGTGATGACGCAAATCCGGGGCGGCTTGGGAGGCAAGATGGCGGCGCCCATGGAGGTGGCTGTGTGTACGGACTCGGCGGCCCCGCTGTGGAGCTGCGTCGTGTGGGAGCTGCACTCGGGCGCCAACCTGCTCACCTACCGCGGCGGCCAGGCGGGACCCCGCGGCCTGGCGCTGCTCAATGGCGAATACCTGCTGGCGGCGCAGCTGGGCAAGAACTACATCAGCGCCTGGGAGCTGCAGCGGAAGGTGCGGCGGCGCGGGCCCGCCGCTGGGCTCCTTTGTTGGGGAGGAGGGTGCGCGGGGTGGCCGAGACCAAGGTCGGAGCAAGGGCCAGTGGAGGGGGTGGGCCGCACGTGCCCTGAATCAGGGTGGGGAGGTCTTGGTCAGGGCACCCTGCGCATGCGCAAGCCTGGGGGCTTTTGGAGGGAGGGAGGTGTGCGCCCTGGGGCGGTTGGGACCAGCGGGACGCTCTGCGCACGCGCAGAGCTGTGGGTGGGCTACGGCCGGGGCAGTTGGAGGGGGGCTGGTCTCCAGGCAGCCGGCCTTGCGCATGCGCACATGTAGAGCTGAGGGGAGGCTGGGGTCCCTTGGGGCAACTGCGCACAGGGGAACCTGGAGCGCGAAATTTGATTAAGGATGCAGTCTGGGGTTGCGTGGATCTCGTGGTTTTGGAGGAAGAGAGAAGGTCCGAGGTCTGGGCACCTCCTGAAGGGGTAGCCCTAGCCCAGGAGGCTCATGAATTTGTAGATCCCAAAATGTGGCACAGACCTTCGTCATCCACTCACGAATCCACCCCCCTCTGTCAGCAACCCCAAAATGCAGCCCCTGAAGCTTCCCCATCTCCCCCCTGAGATCTCTTGGGGCAGACTCTGTGCTGTGGCATCACCTGGTCAGACCCACACACAAGCTATGCAGTTTACCCACTTTAGAGAGGAGGAAACTGAGGCTCAAGGTCACAGGTTGGATGTTAGGAGAGGAGGGATTGGGGCCCAAGCCTACTGGCCCTTGGGCTCTCAGGCCCCAGAGCCCCCCTGAACCCTCTCTGGCCCCTCTACCCCCAACACTGGCCTGCTTATGTCCTCCACTTCCAGCCTTCAGAGCACGCTGCGAATACCTCCTGGACAGACCGTGCATTTCCTCAAACCACCCTGTTCCCGACTCCTTTCTAGCGCTCGGGAGTCTAGTGCTCTAGACTAACCAGCTAGGTGCCCCTGGGTGTCCCCTCCCCTCACCACCCTCCACTGCCGCAGGGGCCCCTCATCCTGCACGAAGCTCACGAGGCCCGTTGTGTGTCCCTAGGACCAGCTCCAGCAGAAGATCATGTGTCCCGGGCCTGTCACCTGTCTGACCACGTCACCCAATGGCCTTTACGTCCTGGCAGGAATTGCAGAAAGCATATATCTGTGGGAGGTAAGAAGATCGGAGCGCAGGGGTTTTCACACAGGACACACCTACATCGAGAGGGAGTCCACCTAAGACTCACCTTCAGGGCACCAGGAAGCCACCATGAGGTTTAGATCCCAGGCCTGGGGCTCCTGGACCAGTGATCGCTTGGGGGTCTGGTTCCCCTCAAGACCCTTGCGAATCCCAAAGAGACCTAGTCTTTAAATGGCCATGAATGCTCACCGCACAGAGTGCAGGGCAGCCTGGTCCCTGACCACCCAGCTCTGTCCTGGTCAGAGAAAGCTGGTTGGGTGGTACGAAATGAGTGGGCATGGAGGCGTGCCCATAAAGCTTTATCTGCAAATTCAGACCTCCGTGGGGTTTGGACCGCAGCTGCTGGGTTGGCTCACTGGCCATGTTGTTACAAACTGGGGGGAGACCTGCCCTTGCCCCATGTGGAATAGGGTGGACAGTGCTGGACGCCTCCCCCAGAGGGCTGCCGAGGGAACCGTGTGGCCCAGGTGTGAGGTCTCTGAGTGACGCGGCATCCAGGGCTTTTAAATCTCAGTCTATGACTTTGAAACAAGGATGCAGTTGCTTGGGCACAGAGAGGGAAACTGAGGCAGGGAGCCGTGCCTCACGGGTTGCCCGTCACTATAGAAGGCCTCATCCTGGTCACTGACAGCCTGGTGCGGGGGACACGGGTAGAAATCAAATGGCTCATGAGATGATGGGAGGTGTCCTAGTTCCTGAGGAGGGCCTGTCTGTGTGCGGTGGGGCAGGGGTGCTGCCTGGCCCGGGCTCCCCCAGCCTCCTGGAGAGTTTCTGATCCATATGAGCTGTGGCCACAAGAGGGCACCCCACATGGCCAGCCAGAGGCCAGAGCTCAGGCCAGGGGGCCTGGCTGTACCTGCCACCATTGTGGGGTGCAGGTGAGTGGAGAGAGTTGTGAATCCTGGCACAGGGCTGTGGGCTCAGCGGCTGGTCTGTCCCTCTTGCTGGCACCTGGTGACAAGGACTTCCCGGGGGTGGGTGTGACAGGCCCCATGCTGGTCCCAGTCCTCAGATTCTGAGACAGTAGAGGTTACATGAGCTGGCCTCTTCGCAGTTTGGGGTTGACCCGGACCCCATTTAATCTGGTACCGTTCAGTCCTCCAGTGCCCTGAGTTAGGCCTGTCTTGTAGGCCAGCAAACCCAGGCCCAGAGAAGGGGGGTGGCTTGTCAGCCCCCGGGGGCTCCAAAGGCACAACAGAAACATATCCCCTCCCAGTTCTGGAGACCAGAAGTCCAAATTCAAGGTGTCCGCAGGGCAGCGCTCCCCCACCTGCCTCTTCCAGCTCCCAGGGGCGGCCAGCAGTCCTGGGCGTCCCTCAGCTTGTAGATGAGTCACTCCAGTCTCTGCCTCCATCGTCACATGGCCTCTTGTGTGTGCGTGTCTGTCCAAACCTCCCTCTCCTTACAAGGACACCAATCGCATCAGATTCAGGGCCCACCCTACTCTAGCCTCATCTGAAGTAATTATGTCCCAAAGACCCTATATCCAAATAAGGTCACATTCACAGGTTCCAGGAGTCAGGACTCGAACATGTTTTGGGAGACGTACAGGTCAACCCATAACAGCATCTCTCCCCACCCCGACCCTTCCCGGGCATCCTGCAATAGATTTCTCCTCCTCCCACCACCCCGGCACCTGCCAACTTCCCTCTTCCTTAGACTGAACCGCCAGCCTTCCTGTCGGTGCTCGAGTCACCCACACCAGGGGCAGCACCCCCAGCCCTCTGCCAGCCACTGTCACAGCCTGCCCACAGGCGACTTCCCACGGTGACCAAACAGTCCTGAGGAAGGCCGTAAGGTCAGCCCGCAGGTCCTAAGTGCAGCCGTTCCCGAGGAACCCCCATGGGAAGCCCTGCGCCACCTCTGCGGTTGGTCCTGGGCCAGGGGTGGCCCACTGGGGCGAACCCATGGTGATGTGGCAGTGGGGGGTGCTGGGAGCTGCAGCCCTGTGTCCTCCCCTAACCCAATGCCCCTGCCCCCTCCCAGGTCTCCACCGGGAACCTTCTGGTCATCTTGAGCCGGCACTACCAGGACGTCGCCTGCCTGCAGTTCACGGGTGACAGCAGCCACTTCCTCTCGGGGGGCAAGGACTGCCTGGTGTTGGTGTGGAGCCTCTGCAGGTAGCGCCCGGGACCTGCAATCCGGGGTCCCACCGGGAAGCTATGCACCGAGGCGGGGGGGCAGAAGGGGGCTGCGCCTGGGGACTGGAGTATAGAGGACGGGGCAATTGTCCAGGGGCCTGGGTGCCTGCGTCAGGGTCCGGGGTGCTGTGGGGACCATTCCGGAGTTGACTCAGGTGAGGTGGCAGATGCCGGGTGGAGGCAGGTGTGCAGGCAGTGAATGCAGAAGGACCTGGCCTCGGGGCCGTTCCCCTCCCCTCCCCTCCTCTCCCCTCCCCTCCTGAGCTCCTGCCCCTCCCCCAGTGTGCTGCAGGCCGACCCCTCCAGGATCCCGGCCCCCCGGCACGTCTGGTCTCACCACACGCTCCCCATCACAGACCTGCACTGTGGCTTCGGGGGGCCTCTGGCCCGGGCGGCCACTGCCTCACTGGACCAGACTGTGAAGGTAGAGCCCGCCCCACGCGGTCCGAGCCGCAGGCCCCTGGCTGGGAGCAGCGACTCGCCTCCTCCCCCGCTGCTGTCCGAGCTCCAGACAGCTTGTAATCCCCGATGCTCCCAGCCCAAGGACGTCCCCAGAGGGTGGACAGTGCAGGTCTCTGTCAGCCTGGAAATTCCCACTCAGCCACCCGTGCCTGGCGCCCTGGCCAAGCCTGGGGAAATTTGAGGGCATCACTGCCCTTGAGTCTTGGCCGGGGGTCCGGAGAGGGAGACCCAGGGGTCACTGGCCCGGGGAGGGATCCCCGTTTCAGGACAGGCCGACTCCCTCAGCCCCCGGACAGGGTCTCCCAGTGGGGGCTGGCCCGGCTCTCAGTGCCCGTGCCCCGGCCCCTGTGCCCACTCGGCCCCCACTCCCCCCACGCGCCCCCGCCCTGCAGCTGTGGGAGATCTCCTCCGGCGAGCTGCTGCTCTCGGTGCTCTTTGACGTGGGCATCATGGCCGTGACCACGGACCTGGCCGAGCACCACATGTTCTGTGGCGGCAGCGACGGCTCCATCTTCCAGGTGGACCTCTGCACCTGGGTGAGTGGCCGGAGGGCAGTGTGGGAGGACTGGACCCCACGGGTGCCAGTCCCTGCTGCTCACCCCCCGCGTGCCCCCCACAGCCCGGGCAGAGGGAGCGGAGCTTCCAGCCGGAGCAGGACACCGGGAAGGTCTTCAAAGGGCACAGGTGGGGACTTGCCCGGGGCTCCCAGGTGTGTCCTGGGGGCAGGGTGCTGGCACCCTCCTTTGTGCACCTGAGCAGCGGGACTCTGACACCTGCCTGCCCGCCCCAGGAACCAGGTGACCTGCCTGTCGGTGTCCACTGATGGCAGCGTGCTGCTCTCAGGCTCCCACGATGAGACCGTGCGGCTCTGGGACGTGCAGAGCAAGCAGTGCATGCGGACGGTGGCGCTCAAAGGTGGGGTTCGGCATGGCCGCGGAGGTGCGGGAGGGTGAAGTGGGGCCGGGGCGGGGCCTGACCGCCGCCCACCCCCAGGCCCCGTGACCAACGCCACCATCCTGCTGGCGCCCCTCAGCATGCTGAGCTCAGACTTCAGGCCCAGCCTGCCGCTTCCCCACTTCAACAAGCACCTGCTGGGCGCCGAGCACGGGGATGAGCTGCGCTGCGGGGGCCTCACCCTGCGCCTGGGCCTGCACCAGCAGGTAGGGCCCCTGCGGGTGCCATACCCCCCCGGGCCCTCGGGAAGAACCCCCAGCTCTCACCCTTCCCTCCCTGGGTTCTGGTGCCCATGGTGCTGGCTCCATCCTGGCCAAGCACCAGTAGGTACGTCCTGCCGGTGACAACGAGGTGGCCTCCACACGCCCTCGGTAACCATGGTCACTGCAGTGCGGACTAGAGGCTCCGGAATGTTAACCACCCTGCCGTGACCCTGGAGGGCCAAGCTGCCCACCCGACGTGCCCGCCTTCCTGCCGTGGACGGCTCAAGGGCACTCAGCAAGATCTTTCAGCAAAGGGTCAGGGCAGAAAGGTTCCTGTCTGGGCTTCTGAAGGTGCAAAAGCGGCCCTGGGTGCAGGGGGCAGGGGTCCTGGGGACCCTGCAGTTCCCCAGTGCGCTGGCAGCGCCTCCCAGCCCTGCACAGACTTTCCATCTGTGGGGATGGACCATGGTTCTGGGACGTTCCCCATGGTGGGGACAGGCCTCAGGACGCTCGTGGGAGAGTGCGGTGGGCTGGGCCAAGCCAGGGATGGGGGCTGAGGGGTCCCTGGGGCTGCCAGAAGCTTCCCAGTGACCTTCAGGGAGCTGCCGGCGTCCTTGGTGTCTGGTGTCACTGTCTCCCTCGCTGGGCTCCGGGAACTTGGTACTCCTCCCCACACGGCTGTCTTCCTACATGAAGTACAAATTGATTTTTTTATCTGAAGGGCGCCCGTCCTGCAGGCCCCGCCCCCAGGAGATGCAGTTCTCTCTGCTGGGAGATCGGCCTGTGGCTCTGTGTCTGCCCAAACCCCAGGCAGCAGGGACAGAAGCCGCCCACGGTCTGACTGTCCATCCGGCAGCCCCTCTTGCCACCTGCTGGGCCAGGGGCACAAGCTGGACTGGCCGATGGCAGCATGGGGGAAAGGGGGCACCTGAGTTCAGAAAGTGCCGGGACCCTCCAGAGCAAAACGGGTCTCTGCCGCTTGGTGGCGTTTTGTTTCCTGGCTCTGCCTGCTCCAGTGGGGCGGCTGTGGCTCTGGTGGTTCCTGGGGGATCGTGGCCAGGCCTTCCAGCAGTGCCACTGCCTGCCTGGTTCCCTCCCTGACCCCATGGCCTCTAGCTCTCTGTACCCCATGTTCCCAGCCGGCTCCACCTGACCATCCTCATGGGGGGCCTGGCCGCACTCAGGCCGTGCCTTGTCCATTGCTGTGGAATCACCTGAGGCCCCTGCAGGGGTGTCGGCCTTTCCCACAGACGGGAGTGGGGGCACCCATGGCGGGCGGGTGGCCAGACTGGCCCCCAGCCCCCACAGCCACGTCCATCTGCCCTGCCCGGTCCCTCTGCTCAGGGCAGTGGCCCAGCTGGGAGGTCAGGCTCTCCCTGTGGACTGTCCGCAAGGCCCTTGCCCAGCCTTCTGGAGCCTTCTTGACTCTGCTCTGGTCCTTCACGCCCCACGCTGTGCTGTGGCCGGTCCCAGGTGCAGAGGCCTGGAGCAGATTTGAAGAGTTGGGAGCGCGTGGTGGGCTTGGGGGTGTAGCCTGCAGCCTTGAGAGGGTTGACAATCACCCCCCCACCCCGCCTCAGTCTCCCCTTCTGTTGGGGGCATCCTAATTAGGATGGCATGGGTGCAGCGCGGGGTGCGAGACAGGAGCCCCGGGGTCACCTACCGGCCCCTTGCGTTGCAGGGCTCTGAGCCCAGCTACCTGGAGCGGATGGAGCAGCTGCAGGCGGTCATGTGCAACACCATGGAGAAGGTGGGCGGGGCTCAGTCTCGGGGGCGGGGCCTGGCTGCTGTCTGAGGGGGTGGTGCCCCACCCTTGGTCCTACTCAGTTGAAATGGGTGACCTTCGTCTTTGCAGCTGGGGTGGGTTGTCCAAGGTCGCCTCCGTCCTCTGACCCCGTGCCCCTCTCCCAGAATGTCCTGGGCGGCCAGGACCAGCTGCGGGTCCGCGTGACCGAGCTGGAGAACGAGGTGCGAAACCTGCGCAAGATCAACCGCGACCTCTTTGACTTCTCCACGCGCATCATCACCCGGCCCGCCAAGTGAGGCCAGGCCGCTTGCGGGGGGCAGACCCCGCCCCAGGAAGCTCCCCCAGCAGTCCAGGAGTGCAGTCCAGGCCCCTGCGCCAGCCGAGCGGGGCGAGCCTTGGCAGGGGTGGCCCCCAACGCTCCGGGGCCAGGCTGGCAGAGCCACTCTTGTGTTTTCTTTGGGGTTTTTCCTCCTGTGATTGGGTGGATTTGTCTCACGTCACTGCACTGATGTCTTGTGTTGCATTAGGTCATGTTGGTGCTGGTCTGTTTTTAACAAAAGATGACATGAAAGCTATCGTCTTTGGCCTGGGTGTGTGCCCCACGAGGCCTGGTGCCCGGTGCTCAGGGCCCTCCTGGGGTGGCAGAGGCAGGCCTCAGCTGCACTCAGCCACCAAGAGGGAGATTTTAAGATCCAGTATCCAGGGACACTGCCATTCTCTGAAATGGGTCTGCTGCCCCGTCCCTAAGACCAACCCGGTCCCCTGTGGAGGGGCGTCTGAGTGGTGACGGCCACATGGGGTCCCAGTCCGCAGGGGGAGATTGGTCTAGAGAGACACTGGGGGCCAGTCCAGGGGTGAGCAGTGCTCCCCCCACTGCAGCGTCTAGCTCTGAGTGTCACAGGGGACCCTGGTCCTTGCGTGAACCCATGACTCGAGCTGGCTGGTGCGGGGGGTGCCAGGTGTGGCCTGGGACTGGGCGGGCACCTTGACAAAGGCTCCTGCTGGCCATGCCTGGCACAGAAGCCCCACTCCTCGCCTCCCCAGGAGCTGGCAGCAGCCCCTTCCAGGATACAGTGGCTTGAACGCTGTAGCAGGGCGTTTCTCTGGGAGGAGACATCTGGCCTTCCCAGGCAGGGGGTAGCTCACCCCACCCACCAAGGGTGGGTGAGGGCCACGGTCCCCAAAGGGACGTCCCTGTCGGCATCAAGGTTTGGAGGACGGTGGGCCACCCCCCCCCACGGCCATGGGGAAGCTGCCAGCTGCGGCCAGCATCTGGAGGCAAGCCCAGACAGCCGCGGAACCTTCCAGAAGCCTGCCCCCGACTGACACGCCTGCTTAATGGTCCAGAAAATCCATGTGATTTAGCGGGTGCTGTAATAACTGCGGCCACAAGCCAGCCGCCAGCGCTGAGTTCATACTTTTAGGCTAATGCGCGTCCTTGTTCCCAGCTCCGGGGCTCTGTGCCCTCATGGCTGGTGGCCCGGCCAGGCCATGCTGCGTCAGGACAGCTGGGGCCTCGTCCTCTCCCTGCCTGGTGTCTGGTGGGCAGGGCGTCACTGTCTGTCCCCATCCCTGGCTGGGGGGGCTAAAATGGAGACGTCACCCTGTGGGGTCAGGTCCTCCCACTGGCCAGGCTCTGACTCTGAGGGGCAAGGTCCACGCCCGTCCAGGGCTGATGCGCGGAGAGTCCCTTGCCCCCTGGGTGGTCGCTGCCGGTCACGTCCCGGCCTAGCTGTCTCCTTTAGCCGACCCCATGTTGCCCCTGTGCCAGAATTAGGTGCTCACTCTGGGGGCCTGTGAGGCTGGGCCCTGCCTGCCAGGAGTGTGCAGGTTCGGGGTGACGCGCCTGGGGGGGTCCTGTGGGAGATGTTGACAGAAGCTGTAGGCAGTAGCTGGCAATCCCCACCCCTATCTGCATTGTTGCCCTGGGGGGCCGTTCCCACCGCCCCCCTCCAGGTGCTCACGAGACCAGCGCCTCAGTCACTGGCCTGAGGTCTGGTCCTGCAGGCTGCAAACGGCAGGCTGAGGACGGGGTTAGAGTTCACCCCGCAGCAGCCGGCGGGCCCTACCCCCACCCAGGCCCCAAATCACCTGCTGGCCTCAGACAAGCCACACCTGGCCCTGAGACTTGGTTTTCTTACCCGTAACAAGGAGACCGTCCCTGGTAGGTCTGCCAGGAGTCCCTGGGAGCCTGACAGGTGCACGCACCTCGGAATCCTTCGTTTCCCTTCATGTGCACGGTCCTCAAGGGGGCCTTGGACACCAGCCCCTATCCATGCTGGCTCAGTGTCCCCTCCCAGGGCATTGTCACACTGGGGGCACCACCACCCACCACACACAACACAGAGGAGGGGGAGATCCAGACAATGGAGACCCCACAAGGAACCTGCCAGGGTGCTTTATAAGCCTGTAAGAAGGAGGCACAGGAAGGGCCCAGCAGCCGGGGCGGGGGGGGGGTGACCCTGGTGTGCTGGCAGAGAGTGAGTATGCGCAGACCACAGCATACTCCAAAAAAACAGAGAATAACAAGTGTCCACAAGGATGTGGAGAAAACAAGGCATCCACTGTGGAAAACTCTGGCTGTTCCTCAAAAATGAAACCTGGAATTAACATTTGACCCAGCAGTTCCACTCCTGGGTTTACGTTCACAGCAGCACAATCGACGACAGCCACAGGGTGGGGGCGGCACACGGGTCCATCAACAGGTGAGTAGACAAACACACACCGGAACATCACTCAGCCATGAAGAGGGACACAAGGCTCTGACACAGGCCACAGTGTGGAGGGACCTTGAGGACGTCGTGCTCAGTGAGAGACACCAGACACAGGACACACGGCGTGGTGACTCCATTTATATGAAACGTCCAGACCAGGCAGATCCACAGAGACAAGATGTGGATTTGTGGTCACCAGGGGCTGGGGGGTGAGTGTTTCATGGGGACAGAGTGTCAGTTTGGGAACATGAGAAAGTTCTGAAGATGGACGGTGGTGATGGTTGCACAGCCACGTGCGTACACTTAGTGCCGCTGAGCTGTGCACTTAAGAATGGTTGAGATGGTACATTTTGTGTGTATTTTACCACAATAAAAAGATTTTTTAAAAAGCTTTCCTGTGTTCACATGTTCAGCCTGCATGGCAGCTGGGAGTAGGAACTCCCGTTGCCCTTGTGTGAATGGGGAAACTGAGGCACAGAGCATGAGCCAGCACACAGCACTGTGGGTGACTAAGCGTCAGCTGATGGCATCCCAGACCCAAGCCTGTCCCAATTTCTGCGGACTCTTGCTCTGTCCTAGGAAACCGGCCCCAGGGAGGGGTTAACCCCGGCACCTCGTGCAGAACCAGGGCAGGTTGGGGAGTCTGGGGGCCCTCAGGCAGCAAGGGGCCCAGAATCCAGGACCCAGGGGGACACCCTGGTTCCTGGGACACCTGGCCAAATGGCTGAAGGAGGTGACCTCGGTCCCTGGAACGGAGCCACCCAGCCCTCCTGAGTGTCTCAAAATTCAGTCCATTTTGTTGGCTGGTACTTGGCATTTTATTCATTTAACGGAGTTTTTTTCCTCCCTCTCCAACATTAGCTCCAAAAGGAGGCGAGATTTGTGTGTGTGTGAAAAAAATCAGCCAAGTGTAGATCCATTCATTAGAGCTGACGTCTCCGCTGCCAGGAGGGATCTTGGGAGACTCCCAATACTTCCCGCCTCCGCCAGCGGGGGAGGACAGGATGAAAGCATTCCATGCGGGGTGCTGCCTGGGCGGGAGGAAGTCCTTCACTCCCTGATTGGGCCAGCTGGCATTTATGAAGCGCCTACTGGATGCCAGGGCCACAGAAGGACCCCGGGACGGCTTGGAGATTGGTAGACAATGGGGAGCTACTGAAAACTCTGGAGCCATGGAGGAGGGTAATGGAACCAAGCATCCTTGTTGGGGCAGTTCAAGCAGCAAGCAAGTATAGAGTACCTACTGTGTGAAAGCCCTGGACACAGAGCAGTTACCAAGCCAGACCCACCCCCGCCCTCCTAGAGCTGAGTCCAGGAGAGGATCACTAAATAAGGCAAATAAACAAACAAAAAGCCTATGATGGAGATAATGTCGGCAGTGGGCACTTAAATGGGCTGGGGGTGTACGTGCATCTCCCTGGGTGGCAGGCAGGGGAATTTTTCCAGAGCAGGGCATTTGGCACTGGGTTTTGAAGGGTGAGGAGGAGTTTTCTGGTCCAAGTTGCCTGCCAAGGGCTAGAAGGCAGGAGATCTACTTTATAGGTTCCCATCAAACATGCCTACCTCAGTTTCCCCAGGATGCACTCCATGTTAGAGCACCCCCATGGGTTGGTCTGGTTAGAGACTCCTCCCTGGAAGTGGGAGGCTAACCTGACCCCTCTTGGGCCTCCACATCCCTATCAGAGCAAGGGGGGGACATTCCCAGGTTGGGGCGGCGAGAGGCCAATTTTAAAGCGCAGAGTCCCTTCCTGGCGCAGAGCCTCCGTTTCATCTCCGACCTGGCTCAGACCACGATGGGAGTGGTTAGGGGACCCCAGCCCCTCTCAGGTGTGGCTATCAGCAAACGACACCTCTGAACCTGCTTCCCGCCCTGGGCAGTGGGTCCCACTCCTCCCTAGTGGGTAGCTGACGCTCGGGGACCGCGGGCCGAAAGGGAGGGCGCGGGTTGGCGGCCCGGCAGGGAGGGGTGCCCGGCGGGGCGGGGAGCGAATGGCTGGGCCGGGTCGCGTTCCCCTCCCCTGCGGTGGCACAGACGGCTCCGCCCCATGGCGAGAGGCGCTCGCAACTTTGCGATGGAGTTTGTGCAGGCGCTGTGGCTCGGCCTGGCGCTGGCGCTGGGGCCCGGGCCGGCCGGGGGCCACCCGCAGCCGTGCGGCGTCCTGGCGCGCCTGGGGGGCTCGGTGCGCCTGGGCGCCCTCTTGCCCCGCGCGCCCGTCGCCCGCGCCCGCGCCCGCGCCGCTCTGGCCCGAGCCGCCCTGGAGCCGCGGCTGCCGCACAACCTGAGCTTGGAGCTGGTGGTCGCGGCGAGCCCCGCCCGCGACCCCGCTTCGCTGGCCCGCGGCCTGTGCCAGGCGCTGGAGCCGCCGGGCGTGGCGGCCTTGCTCGCCTTTCCCGAGGCGCGGCCCGAGCTGCTGCAGCTGCACTTCCTGGCGGCCGCCACCGAGACCCCCGTGCTCAGCGTGCTGCGGAGGGAGGCGCGCACGCCCCTCGGCGCCCCGGTACGCGCGGACGGGGGACACCCAGGAGGCGGGATGCTGGGGGACTCGGGTCCGGATGCGGGAGTCCTTGGGGATGCCCAGGAGGCAGGATGCGGAGGGTAGGGGTGCCCGGAGTCCGCATGAGGGGGACGAGGGAGGCCCGGGACTGCCCCAGGAGTGCGGAACCTGGACCGCTGGGCGCAGGGTGCTCCCGGGGCTCAGGGACGGTACTCAGACGTGGAAGACCCGGGGTTCCAGGAGCGTGGGGTTCCCAGAGCTGGAGCCCCAGGGCGCAGGGACCCAGACGGGAGGCTGGGAGCCCCGCCGGACGCCCTTGGACTCTGGATGCCCAGACACACAGGATCCCCCCCCCCGGGGGGGGTGGAGAAATTCCCATGCAGACCCCTTCCTGGGGCCCTGGTGATGGAGACCCGCCCCCACGGCCCCTGCCCCTTCTTTGCCCGCTGACCCCTCCCTGGTCCGAGGGCCTCCCGGTCCGTGGGTGTGGGGCGTGGGGCTGGAAGGCAGGCAGGACTCCCTCCTGCTCCACGGGGTGCACAGTTTCCGGGTCTGCTGGTCCGGACCACCCCGTCCAGGATCCCCCTCTGCCCCTCCCAGAGGCCTTCAAGGCCGAGCCCTCTCCCCCCACCGCCCGCCGCAGCCTCCTGGGTGCCCCTCTCAGGTCCCCGGAGCAACTCCCTTTCCAAACCCCGCTCCGTCCTCCACCCGGCTGCAACCTCGGAGTACCCGCTCCTTGATCCCAGGCCAAGATCCTGGGAGGAAACGGGGTGAGGAGAAGAGAAGGGCGGTTGGCTGGGCTCTGGGAACCCCGTTGTCCCCCAAAGACCCCCCTCCTGGGGCCAGCAAGGAGGGGCCCAACTCGGGACATGGGGGCTCGTCAGGGAGCTGGGGAAAGGGGGTGGGCGACGGCTTCCCTCTAGGGGAGGGGAGACCCCGATCCTGGTGGAAGTGTCGTTAACCTGGGTCTCCAGGTGCCCAGGCGGGTCCTCCACCGCGCTTCCACCTGGATCTGGAGAGACAGAGAGGACCCAAGCCCAGGCCTGTGGCACCCTCTGCTGCCGCCTTCAGGAACTGCACCATGCCCGCCTCCTGGGGGCTTGGGACCCTCGCGCTTCTCTGGGACTGGACCCTTAGGAACCGGGCTACATTCCCCAGCCCATCTCCCAACACTCAGCACCCTGTTCCCCACCCTGGGCAACACCCTGCGCACCTTAGGTGTCTGGCAAACCTCTCCCATCTTCAACTGGCCACAGCAGGGCACTACTGTGTGAGGAGGGGTCCTGAGAGGAAGCCGTCTGGCATGGCTCTGAGCACCATGGCACCCGGGGGTTGCCACTATGGAGCCAAGGCTCCAGGCCCTCGAGGGGCTCCCAGGCAGGTGGGGGGTGAGATGAGGTCAGGACTGGAGCTGAGGGAGGGGCCTGAGGCTGGGCGAGTTCAGAGGTGAAGCCCAGCTTCTGCCTGGAGGATGAGGAAGTCTAAATAGAGGAGGGGCAATACAGCTGGGTTTTGAAGGATGTGTAGGAGTTGGCTGGCATAGAGGGAGAAAGGTATTCCATGTGGGGAATGGGGTGCTACCAAGGCAGCCAGAGCCAAGCAGGACCTGAAAGGCTGAGGAGGCTGGTGACAGGAAGCCTGGGAAGGGCTTAGAGCAGGGGCGGGGCTGGGGGAAAGGGAGGGGAGGGGAGGGGAGGAGAGGGGGCCAATTGTCAGGTTGACAGCTACCTACGGATGGAGGCGGCCAGGTGTCTGGGGACCTCACCAGCCCTAACTGTGGCCGCCCCTTCCCAGAACCCATTCCACCTCCAGCTGGACTGGGCCAGCCCCCTGGAGACACTGCTGGATGTGCTGGTGTCTGTGCTGCAGGCACATGCCTGGGAGGATATCAGCCTGGCGCTCTGCCATGTAAGGGACCCCAGTGGCCTGGTGGCCCTCTGGACAAGTCGGGCCGGCCGGGCCCCGCAGCTTGTGCTGGACCTGAGCCGGCCGGACAAGAGAGACACAGGGCTGCGCGCACGCCTGGCCCCGCTGGGGGCGCCCATGGAGGGTGAAGCCCTGGTACCTGCGGCCGTCCTCCTTGGCTGTGACGTCCCCCATGCCCGTCGGGTGCTGGAGGCCGTCCCCCCTGGCCCGCGCTGGCTCCTGGGCACGCCACTGCCGGCTGAGGCCTTGCCCACGGAGGGCCTGCCGCCGGGGCTCCTGGCACTGGGCGAGGTGGCCCGGCCCCCGCTGGAGGCCGCCATCCACGACGCTGTGGACCTAGTAGCCCGAGCACTGGACAGCGCGGCCCAGGTGCAGCCGGAGCGCACCCTCCTCCCCTCCGCCGTCAACTGCGGAAGCCTGCGGCAGCCGGCTGCGCCAGAGTCCTCGGGGCGCTTCCTGGTGAGGTGAGTGGGGACTCTGCTTGGGAAGGGTGGCCATGGCTCACAAGAGGCAACATTTATTATTGGGCACTTGCTGTGTACCAGGCTCTGCTTCTCCACAGCCCCAAAGTCACGACACTTTGCTGATAGATGTCCTAGGTCCCTGGGAGCAGCCACTGCTTCAGTCACTGGCTTCAGGCCACAGCACCCAGGGGGCGATGCCCCAGCTGGTCAAGAGATCTTGTGGAGTTGGGGGGACACCAGTAGCGTCCGATCTTGGCCTGTGATACAGACGGGGATGTCGAGTGACATTCGGCGTGTGCTCAGCAGAGGTGAGGGGTGTGAGCTTCTCTGAGGGCTTCCGCTGCCCCACCTGACACCCCTGTGCCCGCCCAGGTTCCTGGCCAACACGTCCTTCCAGGGCCGCACTGGGCCAGTGTGGGTGACCAGGACGTCCCAGGTACACATGTCTCGGCACTTCAAGGTGTGGAGCCTGCGCCGTGACCCACGGGGCGCCCCGGCCTGGGCCACAGTGGGCCACTGGCGGGACGGGCGGCTGGACCTGGAACCTGGGGGTGCTGCCGTGCAGCCGCCACCCCAGCCGGGTGCCCAGGCCCGGCCCAAGCTGCGAGTGGTGACGCTGATAGAGCACCCATTTGTGTTTGCCCGCGAGCCGGACGAGGACGGACAGTGCCCAGCAGGGCAGCTGTGTCTGGACCCCGGCACCAACGACTCAGCCACCCTGGATGCGCTGTTCGCCGCGCTGGCCAATGGCTCGGTGCCCCGCGCCCTGCGGAAGTGCTGCTATGGCTACTGCATCGACCTGCTGGAGCGGCTGGCGGAGGACACGCCCTTCGACTTCGAGCTGTACATCGTGGGTGACGGCAAGTACGGCGCCCTGCGGGACGGCCACTGGACCGGCCTGGTGGGGGACCTGCTGGCCGGCAGGGCGCACATGGCGGTCACGAGCTTCAGCATCAACTCGGCGCGCTCGCAGGTGGTGGACTTCACCAGCCCCTTCTTCTCCACCAGCCTGGGCATCCTGGTGCGGGCACGCGACACGGCCTCTCCCATCGGCGCCTTCATGTGGCCGCTGCACTGGTCCATGTGGGTGGGCGTCTTCGCGGCCCTGCACCTCACCGCGCTCTTCCTCACCCTTTACGAGTGGCGCAGCCCCTACGGCCTCACGCCCCGCGGCCGCAACCGGAGCACGGTGTTCTCCTACTCCTCGGCCCTGAACCTCTGCTACGCCATCCTGTTTGGACGCACCGTCTCCAGCAAGACGCCCAAGTGCCCCACGGGGCGCTTCCTCATGAACCTCTGGGCCATCTTCTGCCTGCTCGTGCTGTCCAGCTACACGGCCAACCTGGCCGCTGTCATGGTCGGGGACAAGACCTTCGAGGCGCTCTCGGGGATCCACGACCCCAAGGTGGGCGGCTGGCAGGGTTGGGCGACTAGGCCCAGGCTGGGCTGCACTGGGGGGTCAGCAGGGTGTGCAGGACACCCACCCAGCCAACTCCTGTCTCCGGAGACACTTATTGAGCACCGAGTGTGTGCCAGGCTCTGGGGACCCAGCAGGGACAAAACATGGGGAGCTGACAGGAATCCAAGATAAACAAGGAAAACAGGTGATGTAGAAAAGGCACCACGGAGATAGGCGCAGGGTGGGCACAGGGAGAGTCCACTGGGGAGGGACAGTTTCTCAAGGGGGAAGTTGGGGAGACCTGTGCGTGGGGTGATGCGGGACTTTAACGTAGATATCAGGGAAAGGTTCCAGGCAGACGGCACAGCCCGTGCAAAGGCCCTGGGGCAGGACACATCTGACGTGTTGGAGGCACAGCATGGAGGCCCATGTGGCTGGAGCAGAGTGAGGAGGGGGAGAGAGGGAGGAGGGAAGGGTGGGGAGGGGACAGGCAGGTTGTGCAGGGTCCTCAGGTTGCAGGGAAGACTTGCAATAGGCTTTGACCCTGAGGAAGGTGGGAGCCATGGAGGTTCATGGGCAGAGCAGGGGAGTACCCTGGTCTCCATATTTTATTTTCAATGAAAAATTCTGAATACTACCGAGTAGGATGCAATGAACCCTTTGGCTCCAAAATCAGCTCCCAGCTGGCTCCACCCACGCCCCACCCTGAACACTGCACCCCGCCCTGACTGTGGCTGTCAACGGCAAACATTTCAGAGACTCTGACACAATCAACTAGACCCCTGATTTCCAACTGCCTTTTTTTTTCATGGCTTGTTTGAATCTGGATCATTTAATGCCCAGACCTTGCGTAGGGTGGGACCCTGGGACCCCTCCCTTTTCCCTCAACCTCTGGTTACCCCTCCACCCCTTTAATTTTTGCCCTTGCAATCTGTTGGAGAAGCCAGGTTTTCTGTCCCACAGTGTCTCCCACCACTTGTGTCTGGCCCATTCTGCTGGCCTCCCGTGTCCCCAGCAAACTGGTAATAGAATCTAGACGCTGCGCTGTCCAATGGCGAGGCTTAAGTGGACGCGCCCCACAGCCGTGGTGGGCAGCACAGGGACACGCAGAGCTCCCGAGCTGCTGTAGAGGCACAGGCCCCGTCAGGAGGCATTGGACGGAGGCCGGATCCACTTGCTCATGAGGGGTTTGCACAAGTGTCCTTCTGGGAGCTGCTGGGAGACTAGGGCCAAGGGGACCAGGCCAGATGCTGGGGCCTGGCTGGGTGGGGGTCATCCCGGGTGTTCTGAAGGTGGAGCCCCCAGGGTGTGCCGATGGACAGGGCGTGGGCGTGGGGGTGGGAGAGGGGAAGGGAGGCGGGGAGGACAGAGCTGGCGAGGTGGGGGCAGGTGCAGGGGGCAGATCGGGAGTGGGGTCTTGGACACCCTGAGCGTGGGGCTCGCGTGGAACCCAAAGGGGAGGCGTGAATGCGGCGGTGGGAGGAGTCGAGTCCAGGGTGAGGTCCGGTGGAGATGGACTTGCAGGTGGTCAGAACAGGGGGTCTCTGGCCGGGCGCGGTGGCTCACGCCTGTAATCCTAGCACTCTGGGAGGCCGAGGCGGGTGGATTGCTCAAGGTCAGGAGTTCGAGACCAGCCTGAGCAAGAGTGAGACCCCCCGTCTCTACCAAAAATAGAAAGAAATTATTTGGACAACTAAAAATCTATATAGAAAAAATTAGCGGGGCATGGTGGCACATGTCTGTAGTCCCAGCTACTCGGGTGGCTGAGGCAGGAGGATTGCTCGAGCCCAGGAGTTTGAGGTTGCTGTGAGCTAGGCTGACGCCACGGCACTCTACTCCAGGCAACAGAGTGAGACTGTCTCAAGAAAAAAAAAAAAAAGAAGAACAGGGGGTCTCAACCTGGGTGTCTGCCCCACCCTAGGGGACCCTGGGCCATGTCTGGGGACATCTGTGGTTGTCACGCTGGGTGGGGGGGCGCTCCTGGCACAGAGTGGGTGGGGGCAGGGACACTGTGGGCCGCCCTGAGGGGCAGAGGCAGCTGACGGGGTCCCCGCGCAGCTGCACCACCCGTCGCAGGGCTTCCGCTTCGGCACGGTGTGGGAGAGCAGCGCCGAGGCCTACATCAAGAAGAGCTTCCCCGAGATGCACGCGCACATGCGGCGCCACAGCGCGCCCACCACACCCCTGGGCGTGGCTATGCTCACGTGAGGCCCGCAGTGGGCGCGGGGCGGGGCGGGCCGGGGCGTGGGGTGGGGAGGGTGCAGCGCAGCAGCTGACGCCACTCCTGGCACCCGCAGGAGCGACCCCCCAAAGCTCAACGCCTTCATCATGGACAAGTCGCTCCTGGACTACGAGGTGTCCATCGACGCCGACTGCAAGCTGCTGACCGTGGGCAAGCCCTTTGCCATTGAGGGTGAGGGGCCGCTGGCAGGCTGGCTGGGCGGGGCTCCAGGGAGCGGTGGGGAGCCATGGAGGGTGCAAGGCTGGCACGGGTGAGGTCCATGTGTGTGGGCGGAGTTCCCCTGGGGCTGCACACCACCCAGGCCCCACCAGGCCCCTGACTCCTCCAGGCTACGGCATCGGACTGCCCCAGAACTCACCGCTCACCTCCAAGCTGTCCGAGTTCATTAGCCGCTACAAGTCCTCAGGCTTCATCGACCTGCTCCACGACAAGTGGTACAAGATGGTGCCTTGCGGGAAGCGGGTCTTTGCGGTTACAGAGGTGGGGCAGGACCCGGGACACAGGGCGGGGGTAGGTGTGGGGGGCCCTGAGCCTTGTCTGAGCTGGCCAACCTACTGTTCATTCCCAAGATGTGCATTTGTCTGATTTTTGCACACTTCTATTCGTCCTTCAAAACCCCAGCTCCAGCGTCCCTTCCTCCATGAAACCTCACTTCCAGCCATGGAGCTCTTGCCTCCCCACCCAGTTCCACAGCCCCAACCCCCTCTTTCTCTGGCCCAACCTCCATCTCCCCCAGCCCTAGGCTCCTCAGGGTTCCGCCATCACATGACCATGAGGGGTTCCTGCCTGTGTCATCCCCAGACCCTCCAGATGGGCATCTACCACTTCTCCGGGCTCTTTGTGCTGCTCTGCCTGGGCCTCAGCAGCGCTCTGCTCAGCTCGCTGGGCGAGCACGTCTTCTACCGCCTGGCGCTGCCACGCATTCGCAGGGGCAACAGGCTACAGTACTGGCTGCACACCAGCCAGGTGAGGGTGGTGCTGGCTGCAGGCCAGCCAGGTGAGGGAGGTGCTGGCTGCAGGCCAGCCAGGTGAGGGCTGTGGGCGGGAGGCCAGCCCGACCTCGTGGCCAAGGGGTCTGTCTGGGATCTTAGAAAATCCACCGCGCCCTCAACCTGGAGCTGCCAGAAGGGCAGAAGGAGGAGAGGCTGCAGCCTGAGCCCAGGTAAGCGGGATCCTGCCTGCCCCTTCCGCAGTCACCGCCCCCCACCCCGCCAGCTCCAACACTTGCCCTGAAGGAGAGGCCCCTTGGCCCACCAGCTCTGCCCACACTTTGGCTCTGTGGTTCCTGGTGGCGAACCTCTCCTCCCAGATGGCAGCGTGGGTGCGGCTGCCCTGGGAGGATGTTGCCCACCCTCATACCCTGTCTGCAGTCGCCCAGAGGAGCACCAGCAGCAGCAGGACGCTCCGGCAGCCCCCGAAAGCTCTGGGGCCTGTAAGCGGGTACGAAGGGCTGCCGGTAAGGAGCGGCGCGTGCGCTTCCTGCTGGAGCCCCCTGTGTCTGCAGCACTGGATGCAGACACGGAGGCCGGGACACCGGAGGGCCCCGTGTGGCTGTGCTCCAATGGCCGCCCGCCTGCCGCGCTGGCCGCAGGCCCCCCACGGCCCGGAGAGCTGCAGGAGCTGGAGCAGCACATCGAGGGCATGCGGGAGTGGCTCCGCCAGGCCCTGGTGCGGCGAGGCGAGCTGCTGGCTCAGCTCGGGGACAGTGCCCGGCACCGGCCGCTGCGCCTGCTGCAGGCCAGAGCAGCCGCCGGGGAAGCCCCCATCCACTCGGGCCCACTGGGGAGCCGGGAATAGAGGCCACAGCTTGGGTTCACACACAGACGTGGACTGGGCCGCTGTTGACAGTTTATTCTATATACAAACACATTTTTGTACACTGCAATTAAATAGAATGGAATGAGAGCGCCTCCGCAGTCCTCACCCAGTGATTGGCCTGGCCGTCTAGCCCACTCCCACCCTGGGCAGGGCTGACCCCTACTCCCGGCCCTGCGCTGATGCTGGCGCCTGCACCCCACATCCCCATGCCCGAGGCACAAGCTCTGCTCTCCCAGGGACCCCAGGCCTGGCGTGTACGTGGGGAGGGGGCCGGGCGTGGAGAAGGCACTGCACACGAGCACCAGGCAGAGCCCCGAGGCTGGGACAGCAGGAGGTAGCGCTGCCCGGCCCATCCTGCCTGCCCTCCTCGTGTCCACCTCGCTCACAGACCTGCACTGTCTGGCTCTGCCCTCGGGATGGTTTGCTCCAGACCTTTCACCAAGCCCCTTCTAGAACCTTCCATGGAGCCCCCACCCCCTCTCCTCACTGGTCACCACAGACATGGCTCACTAGCAGGGACAAGCCCAAGGCTGGACCCCACAGCTGGGAGAGAGACCCCCCCACCTCCTGGGCAAACCTGATGAAACCCTGAAACTACCAAAACAGGCTGGGCAAACCCAGAGGAAGGGGGAGGGCCCTGGTGCCCCCACCGGGGACAGCCTCCCCCAACCCCATGGGCTGCCACGAGGTCACATCCAGCCAGCTGATGACAGCCAGGGACAGAGGTGGCTCAGCTGCCGGTGGTGGCTCAGGACCCAACCTCCGAGGGTGCGTCCGCTGGGGCCGTGGACGCCGGGCTGGGCACGCTCCCTAGGGCTGCTGGGGGGACTGTGTCAGGTGCCAAGGAGTCACTCTGGGAGACACTGTCCTGGAGGGTGTGAGTGTGGGGGAGGCCCCCACTAGGGCCCAGGGGGGTGACCGGCCGGCGCTCCAGGAGGGAGGCGCTCAGGCCGGACAGGAAGGAGGCATCAGTGATGATAGCAGCTGTCTCTGCCATCCAGCCCAGGTCACCACCAGCTGCTGCCGCCACCGAAGCTGCTGCCGCCACCAGGGAGCTGGGTGCTGCGGCCACAGGCCCAGGACTCCCACCAGCACCCTGCAAGCCAGGGCCCAGGGCAGGGGGCTGGCCGGTGGGGTCGGGGGCAGCGGCCGGGGTGCCGGAGTTGTTGTTGAGGTCGTCGGGCAGCGCCGTAGGGGTCCCAGGGCCCAGGGGCGGGGTCTGCAGCAGCATCTCCTGGATGCGAATCTGCTGCAGGATGGCGGGCAGCTCGTAGTGGTGGAAGAAGTAGATCATGGAATGCTGCGGGCAGGGGCGGAGTCAGGCCGCAAGCCCCGCCCCAGGACAGCCACCGGGACCAAGACACAAGACACAAGACACGGGCTGGAGTCTGGGGACCTGCGCTGCCCTCCACCCCCAGCTTGGCCCACCCCAAAGGGCTTCCCCCTCCTCGGAGTCCAGGACATGGCCAGGCCTCACTGACCTCCGTCCGCCCTGCTCCGAAGGGGGCGCACGACCTGGCGGGGTCGCGAGTCGCAGGCAGCTCCGCCCGCTGACCAGCCTCACCTGGATGAAGAGCCAGGAGGTGACTAGAGCCAGGCTGCTGTACTGCCCGTTGAAGCGGTAGTGGTAGGCGTAGAAAGCAAAGTGGTACAGGTAGAAGAACCTGCGGCCAGGGCACAAGGGCCAGGGACATGCAGGAGGATGAGGACCTCCTAGGCCCCGCCCCCAAGGGCGCAACCCCCACAGACCCACCCCCTACAGGACCCCGACCACCAGGGACCCACCCCTACAGAACCC
This sequence comes from Indri indri, assembly GCA_004363605.1. Lineage (NCBI taxonomy): Eukaryota > Metazoa > Chordata > Mammalia > Primates > Indriidae > Indri > Indri indri. The sequence goes on from RJWJ010000767.1 coordinate 98,584, forward strand.
CGCCCCGCCCTCACCGCAGCCAGTGCCGCTTGCTGGTGTTGGTGTGGCAGCAAATGGCGTCATACTGATCGGCCAGCCACACGATGAGGATGATGTAGAAGGCCGTGGTGGTGTCGTTGAAGAACTCGGACATGATGGCCTCCATCCCTGCGGGGACAGGCGGCGCCGGGTTGGAGCGGGCGGGGCAGGGCGGGGCAGGGGCGGCGGGCGGGTCCTCACCGACGAGGGCCAGGATGACGGTCAGCAGGGGCGCTGCGGGGAAGGCGATGGCCATGTTCATCTCCAGCATCTGCAGCAGGTCCACTGCGGACACAGGGCGGGCGCCCGGTGAGGGCCTGCGTGGCGCCCGCCCGCCCCGCCGCCGCGGGACACTCACCAATGAAGACGAAGATCTGGTGGTGCGAGTAGCGCAGCAGCATGGACACGCTCAGCGTCTGCGGGGAGTGCGCGTGAGGACGAGCGCCGCCCGCCCGCCCGACCCCGCCCCGCCCCGCCCCCGGCGCCCCCTCCGCCAGGGCCCAGCCGCACTCACGAAGATGACCATGATGACGAAGGCAGCCAGGTAGGACGTGCGCGCCATCCACATGCTCACAAAGCGGTAGTGCTCGCCGGACACCACGTTCCGCAGGAAGCCTGCCGGGGCGAGTGGCCTCATCAGCGGCCCAGCCACACCCGGCCCTCGGCCCTCACCGAGCCCCGGCCCACGCCCCACCCTTGTTACCCTTGTTCTCCTCGTTCTCCGCCAGGCCCTTCACGCTGGACATGAGGATGTCGTCGTAGCCCAGGAACTCATCCAGCAGCAGGCGGCTGAAGCGATCCCCGAAGCACTGGTCCCTCGTGGGGTCTGCAGGCCGGCGGGTCAGGGAGCTGGGGACCTGGCCGGGGCCCTGCCCAGGCTGCTCCTGGGCCCCGCACCAGCCCAAGGCCCAGCCACCTCCCAGCCCAGGCTGGTTGGCAGGTCCTTGTGTCAAGCACAGAGAAACCCCACCAAGGGACCCCACCCCTGGGAGGGCCTTCCCAGAGCAGGGACTGCAGAGCTGCTGGCGCAGCCCCTCCCCCACCCCTGCAAGAGGAGACCCCGAGGGTGGCAGGAGAGGCCTGACCACACTCAGCTCCCCACGACAAGGCGGTCCGACTCACCCAGGGTGACCACCATGACCGGGATGCTCAGGCGCTGTCGCGTGGCCTGCGAGAGCCGCAAGAAGCCATACTCCAGCGAGTACTCCACGATGTACTCGTCCTGCGGCCACACTGAGGGCAGAGCAGGTGTCAGCCCCCGGCCAGGAAGTGGTTGAGGACCCTGAGCCCTGGGCCTCCCGGACAGATGCTGGGAGCCCCACCACAGGTACACTCTGGTTAGACCCCTCCATTTGAGGGAGGGGCTGGCCAAGTTCCTCCCACCCACCCTACTGGGGCCTGCCTTCCTGTCTGGGGCCAGCTGGTACAGGGCTGCCCCTCTGTTCTCTGGGGCTGGAGGGGGCCTGCCTGGCTGGAATGCAGGAAGGAGGGCCCAGCACACCACAGCTGGGACTTTCGGGGCTCAGGTGGGCAGGGCAGGGGCCGGCTTCCCTGAGCACCACAGGTCAGAACACACAAGGTCAGAGCTGGAGGGGCCCGGATCCCCTCAAAGCTGCCATTTACAAAAGAGGGTCCCAGAGAGGCTGAGCCAGCTATCCTGGGCCCTGGAACATATCCCATAGTCTCACGTGCTGACAGATGGGGGAGCTGAGGCACAGAGCTAGGCAGGGCTCATAACCAATGCCCCTTTCTCCCTGGCCAGTGGGCTGTGACCCCAAGCAGTGACCTCCCAAGGTGACTGCCCGTGCCTCAGCACCCCACGCCTGGATGTGCCCTGCGAGGTGGCGTACCTTTGGTGGGCGTCTCGGGGAAGGGGAACTCCTGGCTGTCGTTCAGGGCCTCGGTGCTGCCCGGTGGCTTGAACACCTTGGGCTCAATGTCCAGCTCGAACTGTGGGCAACCGGGGACCAGGGCGTCAGCGGGCCCAGCCTGGGCCTTGAGGCTCTGATGTAGAAGATGTGGTCCCTGGGCGCCCCCTTCTCCTGCTGACTGGAAGGTGTGATGACCCCCGAGCCTCACTAGGACAGCCACCACCTCCAGGGCTGGCAGGCCGCTAAACCAGCACAGACCACGCCAGGGCAGACTCTGTGTACCCCTAAGACCATGTCTGCCCCACCACAGGCCGTCTCGGGGTGGGGTTCTGTGCCGGAGTGGGGAAGGGGGCTGAGCACAGGCAGTGCTGGACGTGAGGCAGCCTCAGGGTATAGGAACCAAGGGATCGGGGCCACCGGGCCCCAGGTCTGCACCAACACCCCGACCTACGCCTGTCCCTGCCCCAAGGCAAGCGGACTTGACGCTGGCCAAACACTAATTCTTGGGGTTGGCTTTGAGGGAACAGGAGGGACCCCGGCCCCCAACTAGCGAAGTATGAAGATTTCCCAACAGGCCATGGGGCCTACCACAGCCACCCGGGCCACCTTGGGATGGCTGGGACAGGCCTAGAGCTCTGAGTTCCCAGTCCCCAAGCCGCCTTCTCAGCTATTTGCTCTGGAGCCCCCGGCCACCAAAAAGACACAGCAGCTGGAGCAGGCAGGGGGTGGCTTATCTGTGTGCCAGGCCCTGCGAGGGCAAGAACCTTCCAAGCAGCCAATGTTCTGCATGCAGCGGATTGCCCCCTCACACACACACACTGAGTGCCTGCTGTACTCCGGCTCACCTTGATGGAGCTGTTCCCAAACATCTCCATGGTCAGCTCCTCCTCCTCCTCGTCCTCCAGCTCCAGGCCGCTGCCTGGCTCCATGGCCAGGCCAGGGAAGCTGCCGCGGCCGTCACCGTCACAGAACTGCAGGAAGACGGGTGCGCGGCTCGAGTTGTGCTGCACCTCAACGCGCAGGATGCCCTCGCGTGGCCACTTGTCGCGCACGTGCTCCAGGCAGTTGATGGGCGAGCGGGAGAAGACGATGTGGATATAGGCCAGGACGAAGAGCACGAACAGCGCCTGAGGGGCAGCCGGCAGTCAGCGGGGAGCCCGACACCCACTGCAGCCTGCGCCCAGGGGCCGCTCAGCAGGGGCAGTGGAGGACACCCCAGGAGGCCAAGTGGAGCTGGAGGACCTCCCAACGCAGGAAAGCCCCTGTGGCAGGGCTCTGGCGGCCTCAGGGCTTGGGCAAGGGCTGGGATGGCACTGGGCCCCCTGGGGTGAGCCAGGACAAGGCCCAAGGGCTGGAGCCTCCTAGGTGCCTGCAGGACACCTGCCCAGGAAGAGAGCCAGCTGGCCTCAGGCGGAGCAGAGACAAGCACCGAGCACCAGAGGCTCCCATCCCGCAAGGCCAGCCCAGGTACCGCGGCCCCCAGGCTGCCCGCTGGGTCCCCGCCCACGAGGCCAGAGCAGCCACCCCACCACCCACCCAGATGTCTCCTGCCTCACGCTCTGCAGTGCCCTCAGGCCCCCTGATCTCACCAGCTAAAAATAGTTTCCCTTACCTGGGTGGGCACCCTGTGTGCCCCTCCCAGGCCTGGCAGGGCCAGTTGCAGCTGCCCAGGACACAGCTGACCCTCCATGGGCTGCGCTGAGGCCAGGCTGCTCTGCCTCTGAGGCACAGCCTCCTCGCCTCTGCGACAGGACAGCAGCGGTCCAGCGAGTGCTCCCGCCCCCAGGGCACGTGTGCCATGTCTGGGACATCTAGGTTTGGGGGTGCCCCCTGCTGTGGAGTGGGCGAAGCAAGGCCAGGGATGCTGCTCAGGACCCTGCGGTGCCCAGGACTGCCCCACCAGAGTCCCACCATGCTGTGGGCATGCCGTGCAGCAGGCTTCCTCCTTGGGCCTAAGGCTGCCCCTCTTCTTGGGAGCCCACCACACCGACGGCTGTGCATCTCACAGCACCCCCGGCTGAGTCCATGGCATTGCCCCAGAGCCCGATGCAGGCCACGTCCTGCTCCCCAGCTTTGCAGAGCACCGCCCTGGAGAGTCAGGTACCAGGGAGCCGGGAGGTGCTCAGCCGAGGACCTGGGTGTTCCGTCAGTGGGGCCAGCCCTCAAGCACACTCCCCCACGGCAACCCCAGACTCTGGGAGTTACCTCATGGGACTCCAGACCCACAGCCCAGAGAGTCCCAGGTCGTGGTGGTGCCACAGCAAAAGCCCCTCCCTGACCTGCTGGCAGGGACACTGAGGCTTATGGTGTGTGTGTCGAGCTGCCTGTGGCCACAGCCACGAGCAGGACTGCCAAAACCCTGATCCTTTCTGTGCCCACGGCAGGCCTGGCCTCCCCTCTGGAGCCCTCTGCACACTGGGCCAAGGGCTAGGTCAGCCAAGCCACCATACCTCTTCTGGCCTGGCCACAGTGGCTCAGACCCGAGGGGGACACAGAACTTAGCAACAGGAGGCCTTGATGTGAGCGTACTGCGAAGTCCTGGATCCAGCCACACCTGAAGCTGGGAAGCCCCACTACAGACTCCTCAGCCGAGTTAGCTCAAAAGAGCCCTCTCGTGGGCCAATGTGGATCGAGTTCCTGGCCGCTGCAGCCCTAAGTGCCGCAGTGCGGAGGTTAGTGCGGAGGTTAGTGCGTTGCTAAGACTTAAGCACAGACAGAAGAGCAGCCCCTGACTCCTGACATTCAGGTCCCCACAGACAGACGCTACAGCTGCAGACGGGTAGGGGAGACGTGAGGAAGGAGCAGGGGAGGCGGGGTGGAAGGCCAGCTGCAGGGGGCCTGAGTCGTTCTTTCACAGCCTGACCACTACCTCCAGGGTGGCATATGGGGATGAGTTGGGGACAGGAGCTGGGGATGGAAGCCACGGAGTCAGGGAGCAGCAGCAGGCTGTGGTCAGAGGGGCTGACCACAGTCCCTTTGCTCAGCACTCCCAAGAACGAGGGGTCTGGCAGGAAGCCGGATGCCCCATGGGCCACACTGTGCTCCCCAGGCCTGGACATCCCGTAGGAGCTGTGCCCGGGACAGGGAGGGATCATCTGCCAAGACGTTATAAAAAGTGCTGACACACAGCCGGCCTGAGGCTGGGGCTGCCCGGCGCTCCTGCAGGACACACCCGTAGGACTCACCTGCCTGCCATGGCCCAGCTCACGGATGAGGAACAGAAGCATAGAGGTTACGTGGCCAAGAGGGAGAACCCGGGTGAGTCCCAGCCACAAACCTAACCACATCGCAGACCAGTGACCCCGAGAGGACAAGCAGCTCTGGGGATATGCTGGGCAAGGGCAGCTAGGCCTGGGGGGCGCTGGATGCACATCCTGCAACGCCCAGCACAGACGCGAGTGACCTGTCCTATGGGGACGGGATGTGATGAGTGGCCCGTGCCCACACGTAAATGTGCATGGACTGGGCTGGGGGGCCTCCACATCCACAAATGCTATGACTCGGATGCCACCGAGGCGCCTACACCAGCATCCTGCATGGGGGCGCCACCACCCCAGGCACCCCTAGCTGACCTGGCTTGGAGAAATTCTGGCCCAGGACCCCTCCCCACTTGACAAGGCCACCCCACAGGGCCCATTTCCCTCCCACAGAGCTGGACGCCACCTCATACCGCATCCCTGGGTCCTCCCTCCCCTGTGCCAGCACCAGCCACACACAGCAGCTGTCTCACCCATGGTGGGCCCTGGCCATCCTCTGCCCCTTGGCCTGGCTCGGCCACTCCACGTACCCTGGCTGGTCCTGACCCCACCCTTGCCCTGAGATCCCCAGCCGCTGGCCCAGGGCATTCCCACACGCCCTTCCTGCTGCCCGGACACCCCACCCCTTCGCTGGCAGGCTGCTGCTCACCTCCTCAACACCTAGCCCTGACCACTGGTCGCACCCTGTGGCCCTTCCCTCCCTCCAGGTCGGCCCACTACCCGTGTCCCAGAGCCCACGAATCGCTTGGCTGGCCGGGGGCTGCGTTCCCGCCACCTCCTCCAGGAAGCTTCCCTTGATGTCCCGGCCGGGGCTCCCAGGGCACCCCAACATTCTGCCACCTGGGCAGGCCTTTCCCTCCCTGTCTCCCCAAAGACCGGAAGGGCGGAGAGCTGTCTGGTACATCTCTGGGTGTCTGGCTGACCGGTGGACAGGCCTGAGGGGCCACACCTTCTTTCTCAGGGAGGGAGTCCGGCCATACTTGGGGCTCCCCTCCCTCCAGACACGAGGTGTTTCCCACCCTGAAGGCACAGAGGCATCTCCTTCCGGCCCCTCTCCAGAGTGACAGCCAACGTGACGGGTCCCCGCGATCCCATGTGTCCTCCCCTTAATCCTCACAATGACCTCACGAGACTGCCCATGACTCCCCACTGGCCAGAGATGAGCCCTTGCCCACGTCGAGGCACCACGTGTCAGGGCCACTCAGTGGCTGCCAGGGTCAGGCTGCCTGGGGCCCAGGTTCCCACCACACAGGTGCAGGCACTGATGGCAGGATGGCCCCTCGAACATGCGCCCCAGCTGCCACCCATCTCCCCACATTTGGCACTGCTAGGCGTTTCCTAAGACAACTTGAACACAGGTGTGGGGGACAGGCGGCTCGAGGCCGGGAGCCCAGCTGCGCAGGCATCGCGGGAAGAAGTGATCTCACGGGGAGCGTGCCAGGGAGGAGCCTCAGCCTCTGCAGGAGCAGCACAGGAAGCCGGCAGGGCGGGAAGCAAAGGGGACAAGCCTTCTGGAACTCAAAGCAGCCTTAGAAGTCAGCGGCCCAGCCCGAGGTCTGCAGATAAAGAAAGCAAAGGCAGCAGGGCCTGACTGCATGCCGGCAGGTAGGGGATTCACAAGGAACAGGTCTTGGGGCTCCAGCATCCCCAGAGGAGAGGGGCGGGGGCTCTCGCTCTGCAAGGGGGTAGCCTTGAGCTGAAGCCTGGCCCCACGTGAGGTGGCACCTGCCTGGAGATGGGGCTGGTCGGCCCAAACACCAGACCCTTTCCCAAATTGGGAAGTGGTGGGCCCAGAGCCACCAATGGCTACTGGGACGTGCTTTCTGGGGAGGCTGAGCTCTGTGGGGGGGATCCAGCACAGGGCACACACCTGTGATGACAAGCCCGAGGATGCAGTGGCTCCTTCCTGGATCCAGGCCACTCTGTCTGTCCCCAAACAGACACCCACAGACAAGTGTCCACAATTTCAGGCCATCTGTGGACCCCAGGAAGCCCGAGAAAGGAACTCTGATTCAGTAATCCTCCACAGTCCTGCCCGGGTGCCTACTGAGGTGACCGCGCTGTTCTGGGGGCCGCAGGGAGGGACAAAGTGGGAAGGATGATGGGGCAAGTTCTGGCCAGGACAGGCCAGCTCCTCACGCCCTGGTGCATACACCTGGTGGCTGTGGCGGGACCAGCCCCCACGCCCAGGGCTGTCGGACAGCCCAGCTCCTGCTCCCTCCACTGAACCCAGAAGAGCAGCCGGTTCCTGACCAACCTGTGTCAGGCGGGACCGCGCCCACAACCTCACCTACCTAGTCCGCCGGGATCAGCCCCCTTTCTGGGATTAGACCTGAAAAGCTCACTCTGCGAGGTTAGTATCCCACATGGAAAACAAAAACAACCATTTCTCCGTTCCTCCAACAAATCAGAAACCCAGAGCCCAGAAGGCCTCGCAGCCCCTCCTGTCACCCATTTCTCACGGCTGAAACCTCTGTGCCATCTGGGGTGGCCAGGAAGGGAACAGAGCCCAGGGTACCGCAGCTCAGCCGTGGCGACGGTGAGTGACTCCTCATCTGAGAGAGAGGGTTAATCAGACCCACACCGAAGCTTCCCAAGTAGAACAAGGAGGCCGTCAGTGCTGGCTGCAACTTTGCCACTAGCCCTAGCGAAGTGACCTCAGCTAAGCCACATTCCCCGTGAGGCTCAGAAGAGGGAGAAGCAGGGTAGGGACAGGTGGAAGGTCCCAAGGAGGGGGAGATCCTCACCAGGAGGAAGAAAGGGGAGTGGGGAGTGGACTTCCAGCACGAGGGGGTGGTCCGAGGCGGGGCCTGGGATGCGGCTGGGTTCTGGCCCGCACAGGCCAGGGTGGGAGGGTGCAGGGGATCCTCCGGGCTGAGGGTCCCAGGCGGCAGAGTCAGGGGTCAAAGGGCAGGAGAGCTCCAAGCTTCCCAGAGGTAGGAGACCCAGGGAAGGAGGCCGGGGGCAGGGCGGCGCTGGAGGCCGCAGGGAATGAAGATCCGGAGCCGGGACCAGGGGCTACTAACGGGGTGGGCGGACGTCGCCCAAGACTGTGTTCCTGGGCACCCCAGGGGTCAGAGGTCGCGGGCTTCGTGGAGGGTCTATAATCAGTGGGGTCGGGACTAGGCCTCCAGGTGAGGGGCAATTCGGCGTCCCCGGGGTCAGGGGTCGCGATCGGAGGTCGCAGACTTGGGGGTCGGGGGCGCGGTCACCTTGAGCAACACGAAGAACTCGAAGAGACGGCGGAAGGCGGGCGGGAAGAGCCGCGAGTAGGTGACAGCCATCTTGAAGAAGAGCGCGTGGAAGAGCCGGTCGCGCACGTTGATGAGGGGGTTGGGGTTCAGGTTGGGGGTGCGAGGCCCGCGCGCGGGGGCCGGGCCGCCGCCGCCGTTGGGCCCGGGCCCCGGGGCCGCGGGCGCCGCGTGCTCCGACATGCCGCCCACCGGCGCGCCCTAGCGGCCCGCGGGTCCCCGAGGGCGCCTCCCGGCCGTCATCAGCCGTCCTCGCCTCCGCGCTCCTCACGGACGCCCGGCCACCGCCGCCATCTTCCGCCTCCTCGTCCGGCCGCGGCCCAGCTGACGCCAGCGAGCTGCAGCTCCGGGCAGGAGCGGGCCCCCTGCACCCGCGGGGCACGCTGGGATGCCGGCGGCCGCCCGCGGAGGCCTCGCCTCGGCGCACCGCGGGGCCGGGTAGGCGGGGCTACATCTGGATTTTTTTCTTTTTTTTTTTGCATATTGCCGCCCCACAAGCCTCCGTGGCTACGAGGCTGCGCTTGGGCGGTAAAATTAAGTCAGCATCTAAGATTTTACATGCTTAAAGACACTCAAAGTAAACGTGATCATAAGAGATCATCTGTTCCATCGAGGTCTACATACTTACTCTGAATATAAACGAGTTGATCTAACCGAAAAGTAATTGCAATAGAGGGCTTTAAATACCCCTGTGAGGAAAGTAGTTTGCGTGCTCGCTTCGGCAGCACATATACTAAAATTGGAACGATACAGAGAAGATTAGCATGGCCCCTGCGCAAGGATGACACGCAAATTCGTGAAGCGTTCCATATTTTTCGGTGCCCTGTGCATTCTGTTTTCGCTGCCATGACCTCACAGCGCCCTTGACGTCATACACTCTCATTGCCCATTCTCCCCTTCCCGGTACCGCGAGAAGATCTGTGATTCGACGTACTTCCGGCACACCCCGCTTCCTGCTGCTGTAGCTTCAGCGCTACCGTGCAGGGCAGGGGCGTTTATTCAGCGTTTGCTGCATACACAAGAGGAAAATACGGTTTTGGGGAACTATGGATTTTCCAGCAGTTTTCTTCGTTTTTCTCCCGTGACTAGGCCCGCGAAGGCGCGACGCTGGCTCCCCAGACCCTGTTCTTCGGGGCAGACCCAGGCGTGCGTCTGCCACGTGCCACCTGCGCGTCCAGGACTCCGCAAGCCAATGCCCGGCCGCAAATGGGGTGCACCTGGCCCCGGAGTAGTGCCCTAACCCTAATCCTCGGGGAGGCGTCCCTAGGGCCGACCCCCACCCCGCCCTGCCGCCGCCCCCAGACCCTGCACACGCAGCCTTGGCAGTGTCCCGGCCTGGGTGGGCGCCTGTGCATCGCAGGACGCCTCCCCCTTAGGCATTCTTGAAACACCCTGTTCACTGAGCGCCTGCTGTATGCCAGGTCCTTCTGCCCCACGCTCCAAAGCGAGGCTGGGACTGGCGACAGTGGGAAGCCCTGGGGGCAGACGGAGGAGGAGACAGGCTCTGCGTGGGGCGAGGATGCTGGAGCGGCTGCCCCGGAGTGGACACTTACAGTATTGGGAGCAATGAGCTCACAGCCCTCGGGCTCTGTGTGGGCGTTGGGGACACAGCGGGGGTCACTGCAGGCAGGTCCTGGCCTTCACAGAGCGGGTCCTCAGGGAGACAGGCCGCCGGCCAAGGGAATGTCCTCCACTGCAGGTGTTGAGGGACCGCAGACTGGGCCTCCCAGAAAGAGGTGACGCGGTGGGGTTGTCTATTCTGAATTGGACTGGGGGGTCAGGGAGGGCAGCGACATTTCAGCTGTGACCTGGAAGTTGGGAGGGCCTCCCAGACCAGGTTGCATAATACACCTGAGTCACTCTCTTCCTGCTGCACACAGAGTGCCCGCACCTCGCAGAGCCTGGCTTACAGCACTTAAATGCACGCTCTGGAAATTATGGAAATCACCCACTACCGGCCCCCCTACCCACCCTTCAGGTCAGCTATTGCACAGAGAAAAAAATTAGAGGCCAGGCCATGTCGCCCTGAGCAGGGGGCAAACCTGGCCTCGCCGTAGGGGGGCTTTGGGGGCCTCTGCCCGGAGGCAGAGGGGAGCCCCTGGCTCTTCCTGGGAAGACCAACCAAGTCTCTGTCCAGTGAGGTCCAATGTTAGCCACAGGAGGACCCTGGGCACACGAAATGTGGCCAGCGCCACTAAGGAACAGAATTTTACACTTAACTCTTTTTAAAAGTAATTTGTGTTGAAATAGCCATATGTGGCCAGCGGCTGCTCTTTCGGGCAGCTCAGCCCTGTAGCTCCCTCCCACGGAATAGAGACATGGGACCCACAGGAGCAAGTTAAACCACGACCCCAAAATGTGTGGCCAGCTGCAGGACAACTGCCTGGCCTGCTCAGAAAGTGCCCCTCCTGGGACTGGCAGGGACAGTTCCAAGTCTAAACCAAAAGGGAAGAGCGATGGAGGGAGAATGGCCGAACACAGCGCCTGAGCTTTTGGACACAGTTGGGGACGCTGGCAGGTGGGCCGGACATGGAAGGATGCTGCGGTGTTGTCTGGGATGAGGAGCCCGTGACGGGAAGGTTGAAAAGAGCCTCCCCAAGAAGGTGACCCTCCAGCAGGGGTGGGAAGGAGGACAGTGAACAAGCCAGGTGGGAGGGTTTTCCAGGCAGACGGACAGCCAGGGGAAAGGCCTGTCGCCGCCTGGGTCTAACCGTTTGAGGAACAGCGGGGAGAAGGCCTGTGTGCCCGGAGCAGAGGGCGCCGGGGAGAACATGGGCTGAGATAATGCCAGAGCTGGGGGTGAGCGCAGGTAAACAGGGCCTGGGGGACATCTTTGTTGAGGGATTAACGGGGAGCCCTGGGCAGACTGGGAACACAGGAGGTTCCTGCACCAGCTCTGGAGTTCAACGCTGCCTTGAGTGGAGATTTTATTGTCATTATCTTTTTTTTTTTGAGACAGGGTCTGGCTCTGTCACCCAGGCTGGAGTGCAGTGGCATCGTCACAGCTCACTACAGCCTCCAACTCCTGGGCTCAAGTGATCCTCCTGCCTCAGACTCCGAAGTAGCTGGGACTACAGGTGTGTGCCACCGCGCCTGGCTAATTTTTTCTATTTTTATTAGAGACAGGGTCTCCCTCTTGCTCAAGGTGGTCTGAGCTTCGCTCCGGCCTCGGCCTCCCAAAGCAGTGGGATTACAGGTGTGAGCCACTGCACCTGGCCATTTTTGATTTTTTATTGCTATTCCTGTTTTGTTGTCCACGTGTTGTGCGTGTTCCCCCCACAGGTGTCCTCCAGGGGACGCATCAGGAGCAAGCCGGGTTGAGGTGAGCAGAACGGTGGAGAACAAAGAGAGCGTCTGAAGCCTGCAAGGGGGTGCCCAAAGCCCCCTCCAGGGGACCCAGCCTAGGTGCTGCCCTGACCCTGGGGACCCACTCAGAACCCAGACACTACAAGGACGGGATGGAGCAGGAGGTGGTTGCAGTGAAGGGGCCACCTGCCCCAGGGCCTTTGCCACACCTGCGACTCCCTGTGCCCTGCCACCAAGACTCCCCGGCCGGGCCTCCCAGCCCAGCACCCAAGGCCCTGCCCGACTGCCCGGTGCAGTGACACCCCACAGCATCTGCACTCGGCCCCCTCCAAACCCTGCATCCTGCCACAGCTGCCTAAGTCTCCCCAGGGGTCCATCCTGGACAAACTGGTGAGTGTCCAGGGAAGGGCAGCTGCAGAGGCCCAGACCTCCCTTTGGAGACAAGGCCGAGGAGTCCTCAGGGCCTTGCGAGATTCCCGCAGCTGATGCCAAATTCCGAAGATTTTGACATCTATTGACTCAACAAGCCCTTATCTCTACGCTGGTGCCCTCCGAGCACTTCACAAATATTAATCCATTTCATGTGGACAAGAGCCCCGGGAGTGGGAGCTTATCAGCCCCATGTTACAGACGGGACTTAGGCACAGAGAGGTGGAGGAATTGCGTAAGGTCACACAGCCACATGGGGAGCTGAGATTCAAACCCAAGTTCTAAGGCGGGGCATTGGGAGTGTTGAGGTCAGTCCATAAATTTGAGGTTCTTGGGTTTCTAGAACTATATTATTCTAAGGTTCCCCAGGATTTCCAATTCTGGGATGTCTGCGTCTTGATTTCTTGGGCTCTGGGATACCGAGCATTGAGATCTGGGGTCGGTAAACTTTTTCTGTAAAAAGCCAGTCTATATTTTCAGCTTCGTTGACAACGACTCAACTATGGCACTGTAGGAAAAAAGTGTAAATGACACGTAAATGAACGGGCATTGTGAATAAACCTTTGTCTATGTGACTGCCGGTGGAATGTTACATAATTTCCACATGTCATGGAATATTTTTCCTCTTTTTATTTTTTTCATTTTGACCACTTAAAAAACGTGAAACCCATTCTTAGCTTCCGGGCCTTACAAAAATAGACAGTGGCTGGATTTGGCCACGGGTCAAGAACACAGCTGTCCCCGGCCTGTGGGTGAATAGGTCCTAGAGAAATGATATTGAAATAGAAAGAAAGAAAAAAAAAGAAAAGAACACAGGTATCCAACAGGAACAGAAGGCAAGCTACCTATAAATTTTTGAAGTTTTCCTGGCAGCCACATTAAAAGAACTAAAAGAAAACAAAGTGACATTCACTGTAATACTGTATTTTATGGAACTCAGTATAGTCAAGCAATTTCCATTTCAACACGTAATTAATATGGAAAATTATTGATGAGCTATTTTACAGATTTTTGGGCACTGAGTCTCTGGAATCCGGTGTGTGTCTCCCACTCCCAGAGCATTTCGACCTGGGTGCTAACGTCTCCTCCGAAACGCTCACCTGTACAGCGTTGAGACTTCACAAAAGTCACACTGAAAAGGAACATCCACACATAACCAAACTGTTTTAAATATACATGAAAGTTTTCCAAAAACTGAATCCGGTGTCAGTTTTAAATTTGTCATTGAAATTAATTGGAATTAAAGACAATGGAGTAGTTGCTTCCCTGGTGGCACCAGCCACAGTTCAGACCCCTGGGCTGCGTGCCCGGCGGCAGGCGGGTTCTTCTAGGGTTTGGAGGTCCCCGGGGTCCTGGTCTGCTGTGTCTGTGGTTCAGTTCCTGTCTGGCCCTTGGAGGCCCCCAGCCAGCTCCCCCTCAGACCCCCTAAGACACTGTGGGGGGACCCAGTGCCCAGGAGATGGCCTCACCCCCAGCTCAGGACGGACAGTGTCCCCCGAGGGGTGCTGGGGGCACCCCTGGGCCACCGCATGGTGAGGCGACCCAGGGACATGGTGCCCGCATCCACCAACCCCCACAGGCTGGAGGGGGCGTCCGGGGGACTGCACCAGCCACATTCCTGCCGCCACCGGCCTCCAGCGCCCCGGGTGTCTGTGCACCTGCAGGACCCGCAGAGGATCCACCCAAACCACCCACACCACGCTGACCCCCACGGCTCTCCGCCCGGACACCCATAAACCACACTGTTCCCACGCTCCCGGCCGAACCGTCTCATTGTCACTGTTCACTGGTCCCCATTCCAGAAATGATGAAACCGACCGGGGGGGGGGGTTTACCCAAAACCACCAGGAGGACTTGAACCCTGAAGAAAGGAGCCTTCAGACAGATGGAAGGGGAGAATGTCAGGCAGAGAAGAAACAGACATCCAGGGAGTAGGGCATGGGGAGGAATGTGCCCCAGGGAAGGGACAGGGGTGAGTCATCTGTGAGCCCTCGCAGAGCCCAGCTGGCTACTTGTCCAACATGTCAAACTCCTACTCACGCTTCAAAACCCCTTCTCCCCCATCCGCTTTTACATGCAGCTTTCTTCGACCCCCTAGTTCCTCTAGCCCCAAGCCCCTCCTTTTGCCCTGCACCTATTTACATGGGGAAGGCAAGGGGGTCTGTGCCTGGCTCTGTCTTCCCAGGCGTGGGCAGGAGCCGGCATCTCCTAGCACCAGACTGTCCCAGAAGACGTGGCAGGGAGCTTTTGATGACTAAACATGTGCATGCATGAACAAATAAGTGATTAAATTACTGGATAAATGAATCCACTTATTTGGCTATTCACTTATTAATTTATTGATTTATTTGTAAGGAGTTCACCATTCCCTTTTGGACTGGTGAACTCCTACCCACCCATCAAAGCCCCAGCTTCAGTGGCAGATACTGCCTATGGAGTGCCAACTGTGTGCCCAGCCTGGTGTGATTGGCAGCCTCAGCCCTGCCCCTGGGGCATCTCCTGACCTCATTTCTCTTCTGTTTCACGTCTTCCCCACCTCCCCGATTCTCCAGTGGCCCTCAGCCCCCAGTTCAAAGCCCTTTCTCGTACACTGCCTCATTCCCCAACTGCTCTGATCTCTACAAGCTTTCAACCTCTGACAGTCAGTCCTCCAGGTCTTTGTACCTTTTCTTCTACCAGGAACACCATTCGCTTTTGGACTGGTGAACTCCTACCCACCCATCAAAGCCCCAGCTCCAACGGCCCCTCTCCTCTGAGTAGCCTGTCCTGGTTCCCTTGTCCACCCCAAGCTATCAGAGTTCCTGGGAGGGGGCTAGACTGGGACGCACCTATAAGTGGCAGACAGGGGCTCTCATTCGTGACCCAAAGGGACTCTAGGGCCCACCCCTCAATTCCCCCTCTCCCACCATCGTGCAGAAGGGTACACGGAGACCCAGAAAGTGTGACAGAGCCGCCTAGCAGCTCCCAGCAGGGAGAGGGCAGGGATGCTGTGTCTTGGCAGTCTGGAGCCCCTGCCCCTCCCTGCCTCAGTTTCCCGTTGTTTCAGAGAGTCCCGGGAGCCCCTCCCAGCCGCTGGGGATGGGGGTCCAGGGGCGACCGAGGGGGATCAGGAAGTGTGCGACCGCAGGAATTCGGCGCTTCCAGGCCTTATAAGGACATTAGCGCTCCGGGCCAATCGGCGGCAGGGGGCGGGGCTCCCCAGCCGGGCCGCGGTGCCCGCCCGCGTCCGCCCCGTCCCGGCCCGCGCGCCCCGCCGCTCCCGCCAGCCATGAGCTCCACGCAGTTCAACAAGGGGCCCTCGTACGGGCTTTCGGCCGAGGTCAAGAACCGGGTGAGTGGGGGGACGCGCCCCGTGCAGGCGGCAAGGGTGGGCGCCCCGCCGGACTCCCCCACGACGAGGAGCGCGCAGTGCGTTCACACCTGGGACAAGGGTCACCTCTCCCTGGCTTCTGGGTGGTCTGGGGGCGCTCTCTGGGGCTCCCCAGGTCTGGGGAGCAGTGAGGTCTGACATCTGAGGGCAGTGACCCACCCGTCTCCCCAGCATCTAGGGGCAGCTGGGCCTAACTTCCTCCCCCAGCCCTGCCCTCGGACTCCCCACCGCCCAGGCCTGGGCCCCTTGAAGGCTTCAAGGCCTAAGAATGCCTTGGGGGGCCTGGGGGACCCCGCAGCCCCTGCTCCTCCTCTCCTGGCCGCACTTCTCCTTTTTTGGCCACTTAAGGTTCAGGAGGGGAAGGGGGTCCCCCGGTGTTTTTTTGAGAAGGGTGTGGGCCCCCCCACGGGAATTTCCCAGCCCCTCTTACACCTGAGGGGGGCTCCACTTAGGCAGCTAGTCCCCTTCTGCATTCTCCTCCTCCCTAGCTGATAAATTTAAAGGGACACCAAGGGGGTTCCCTGAAGGTGGCCCTAAAAATGGGTTTTGTAACCTGGAAGCGTGAAATGGGACCAGGAGGAGACACTTTTTAAGAAACCACTTATGATTCTGGCTCAGAGAGGGGCAGACACTTCTGAAGGGTCACACAGCAGAGGCCGGGGCATCCTGGAGAGAGGAGGTCCACGGCCTGACAGGCTAGGGCCCTTCCAGCTGGAGGGGGTGTCATCCTGCCCATCCCCCGCACACACCCACCAGGCACCTGGGAATGTGGCCTCACCACCGGCTCCTGCCGGGATGCCTGCCCTGGCACGCCGAGGGCACGGGCACCAGCCCTGCCAGCCCCTGCTAGGCACCTGCCCCTGGTGGGCCCACAGACGGGGTGGGGGAGAATTTCTGCCTCGCCCCTGTGAGCTCCTGGGAGCCATCCCGTCTGACAAGCCCTTTGGCAAAAGGGGAACCTGCGGCTTGGGGGAGCCAGGGACCCCCAGTGAGCCCAGAGGCTCCGGACTCCCCGCTAAACGTGCTGCCCCACTCTGGATGTTGGCCCCACCTGTAACTGCATAGAGGCACTTTAGGGGTCCTGCTATGCGTGTGTGGCTCAGAGATGGTGTTGCAGCTGCCCAGAACTGCACAGCCTGCAAGTGGCAGAGCCGAGACTAGAACCTGGACCAGTGGGATCCAGTGCCTGTGGCCCCTGGCTCCCCTGGGCAGTCTGGGCACCCCCACACCTGGAGCGGCGGAAGTGGGAGAGGGCAGGGCTCCACGAGGGTGGGGCAGCTTCCGGAGACGGGTGGGTGGGCAGGCAGGCTGCCACCCGCCCTGGCGGGGCTGAGGTGAGAGGCCCGAGGGACAGTCCAGTGGGCTCCCCGTGGCCAGGCCTCAGTTCTCCCGTCTGGCCAGCTTGCCAGGGCCGCTAAAGGGTCACACCCCAATCAGAAACCGGCTTCCTGTGGCTTCTGCCCACACCCCCACCTGTGTTACCAACTGCCTAAGACGGGGGAGACCCGGAGACCTCCCTCCTCCTCCCCTCTGTGCCTCAGTTTACCCCTGGCTGGACGGCACTGGGGCGGGCTCATGTCCAGCATGCCTCTCTGAGATTCCAAGGCCCTGTGATCCTCGCTGGGGGTCAGGACCCGCTGGGAGCAGCTGGTCCCGATTTAGCAGGGGAGGCAGCCGCGCATTCCTGGCGGTTTGTGGTGTGCAGGAATGTGCCGAGGGCCGGCTGCGCAGTGTTGTGGGGGGGAAGCTGCCAGGGTGCCAGGAGCCTCTGCCCTGGATGCTGGCCTCTCCGCCCCAGGAGCCAGTAGGGACAGGGCCCAGCTGGGCACGGCAGGGCTCTCAGCATGCCTTTCTCATTCCTTGGGATGGACAAAGCCACCGTCTGGGCAGGGCTGCCCCTCCCCCCAGAGGCCATGGGAACTAGGAACAGGAGAGCAGGCGCCTTTGTCTCCTCTGTGCTGCGGGGTTCCCAGGCAGGAGCCAGGAAGTGAGGGCGCAGCTCCGGAGACCCTAACCCAAGGGAGATGGGGAAACCGAGGCTGACAGACGTGCGGGGAGGTGGGTGCAGAGCTGGGGGCAGGGTCGGGTCTGCTCCTGGGTCCTGCTGCCCCCTTGGGGAAAGGCAACCTTTCTCACAGCACAGAGGAGGGCAGGGGCTCTTCAGCAGAAATGCCCGGAGCTGTAGTCTGGTTGTGGATGGGGAGCAGGGGGGGATCCAGGAGCTGACCCAGGCTCACCCCATCTCCCCGCATCTCTCCTGGGTCTCCCTGGGCCCAGCCATTCCTGCTTTCCTGGCCTTCGACGCTCTGAGATGCTACAGTGGGGAACAGGCAGGTGTGTGCTCCTGGGCAGTGGTGGACGCTGATCTCACAGAGGACCTTGAGCATTTTCATACAGCTACCCGGTGACCGCAGAGACGGCACCAAGCAGGATGTAGGGGACTTGGACCTTAAGCAGGGAGATACATCATGTAACAGGAGGCGGAAGCCTAGAAGAAAAAGTCAGGTCAAATAGACAGGGATATGAGGAGGCCCATCGTAGCCAGGGTGGTCAGGGAAGTCCTCCCCAAGGAGGTGACCTTCGATCTGTGGCCGGACTAAAAGGAGGGACAGAGCCAGGCAAACATCCAAGGCCACAGTGACAGTACAGTATGTGCAAAGGCCCTGAGACAGGAACTAGGCTGGCAGGTTTGAGACACAGAAAGGTTTGGCAGTTCCTCAGTAAGTTAGACACAGAATTTCCACGTGGCCCAGCACTTCCTCTGCTGGGTACACATTCAGGAGAATTGAAAGCAGGTGTTCAAACAAAACTTACACACCCATGTTCGCCGCAGCACTTTTCACAACAGTCAGAAGGTGGAAACAACCCAAGTATCCATCAAGGATCAGTGGATAAAAACAATATGGTCCATTCATGCAATGCATACAGTGGAATATTACTCAGCCATGAAAAGGGATGAGGCTCTGACACAGGCTACAACTTGGGTGGCCCTTGAGGACATTGTGCTCAGTGAGAGAAGCCAGACACAGAAGGACACAAAGCGTGAGACTCCATTTATATGAAATGTCCAGATCCACAGAGATGGGACGTGGATTCATGGTCACCAGGGGCTGTGGACAGGATGGGATGTGCCTGCTGGTGGGAAAGGGGAGGGTGGGCTTGGATTGGGTGAGGACCTCCAGTCTCCTCTGTGTCTTCTTGTCTTGGAGTCACTGGCCCCACCCCATCAGGAGCCTCTGGGGCTTTCTCTGAGTGTCCCCTCACCCCAGTTCAGCCCTGTGCCCTTTGCCCTGCCAGCTCCTGTCCAAATATGACCCTCAGAAGGAGGCCGAACTCCGCAGCTGGATCGAGGGTCTCACTGGCCTCCCTATTGGCCCCGACTTCCAGAAGGGTCTGAAGGATGGGATTATCTTATGCACGTGAGTACACACACAGACATGTGCTTTATCACCCTGACTGGTTGCCCTCTACACACTGTTGGAAGCACCACTTTTCACTTGCAGAGTCTTGCGTCTTTCTTTTTCTTGTCTTATTGCTTTGTCAAGGATCTCTAACAGGGAGCGTCCTTACCTTATGCCCTCCCTTTTGTGGGAGAATAAAGTTTCTGGAGGCCTTTCCTTGTTGTGTCCTATTCAACCATTCTTCAAACATTCCCCGGTTTTGCCCATTAAACATTTTAATGGAAACTCCTGGGTTCGCTCCCCAAAATCAGTGGTTCCGGGTTATACTCCCAACACCGGCTGTTGTTGGTGTTTGGCAGCTTTGCTTGTTTGGTGGGTGAAAATTGTTTTAGAAGAGGGGAGGCTGAGGCTCAGGGAGAGGTTTGCCCAGGAAGGCGTGTGTGCGGCTGAGATTAGGACCCTGGTCTTTGGGGTTCCTCTGGGCTCACAGAGGTTCCTGTTCCCTCCCCCGCAGACTCATGAACAAGCTGCAGCCAGGCTCAGTCCCCAAGATCAACCGCTCCATGCAGAATTGGCACCAGGTGAGGGACTGATGGGGTGGAGTTAGGACCCCACCTGGCAGGTGGGTAGACTGAGGTCCACTCACCGTCCCTCTCCTGCCCCCTCCCAGCTAGAAAACCTCTCCAACTTCATCAAGGCCATGGTCAGCTACGGCATGAACCCCGTGGACCTGTTCGAGGCCAACGACCTGTTTGAGAGTGGGAACATGACGCAGGTGCAGGTGTCTCTTCTGGCCCTGGCAGGGAAGGTGAGGCCCAGAGATGGGCAGCAACCTGCCCGGAGTCACACAGCAGGGGAGAGGGCTGCAGATGTGTCCACGTTCTTCGTGGGTTGGAACAGTGAATCAGGCAGAAGGAAAAGGGACCGGGTTGGAGTGTTGTAGGAACAGGAAGGAGGTTTTTATGTTGGGGAATCATGTTCCAAATGGGGATTTCAGAAACCCCCCCCCCCCCCCGCCGTGGCTGCCATTGTCGGGAGTGCAGGCCAGGGGGGCGCTGGGGGCCAGTGTCCAGGTGAGAGGAGGACCAGGGTGGCTGGGGGGCTGGATAGAAGGAGGTGGTGGAAGAAGAGAGGGGGACAGGGGAGGATGCCCCCAGAATACTTGTTCTGAGCCCCAGAAGGTTGCATCTGCTGTTGTCTAAGGTGGGGTGGCTGGGAGCTCCGTCATGGGCGCACAGAGTCCCCTGGCCTGGACTTGGGGTCCCTGGCTGCCCGTCTCTGACCCTCCTGCTTTCTCCCCCTGCCAGGCCAAGACCAAGGGGCTGCAGAGCGGCGTGGACATTGGCGTCAAGTACTCAGAGAAGCAGGAGCGGAACTTCGACGACGCCACCATGAAGGCGGGCCAGTGCATCATTGGGCTGCAGGTGCGGGTAGACCCTGGGGTCCCCAGCGGGGAGGGCAGGGGGCTCCCGTGTTACCCACCCCCTGGAGCTCTGGGACCCCCCCCTCAAGTCTGGGGGAGGGGCTGGAGGCCAGTGGGGGCCGGGGCCTGACCTCTCCTGCCCGCCTCCCTGCAGATGGGCACCAACAAATGTGCCAGCCAGTCAGGCATGACGGCATACGGCACGCGGCGGCATCTCTACGACCCCAAGAACCATATCCTGCCACCCATGGACCACTCAACCATCAGCCTGCAGATGGGCACAAACAAATGTGCCAGCCAGGTGGGCTTGCCCTGTCCCTCCAGCCCATCCCCGCCTGTCCTCAGCCTGTCCGCAAGAACACCTCCTGCTGAAAACCCCACTCTGGGTTTCCCTCCTCCCTCTCTGTCTCTGCAGCCTCAGCTCTCTTTTCACCTTGCTGTGTGTCCCTGGGGAAGTTACTGCCTCACCCTGGGCCCCAGTTTTCCTCAAGCATTGCCCAAAGGTCCACCTAATTCTGATGTTTTTAGATCCTGCGATTCCCAGGTTTTCTACCACGTGGAACATATCAGTGTGAATGTTCTGGAGACCTCAGACCCCCAGGAGGCCTCAGCCGCCACCAGGAGGAGCTTCCTGGCTGGCAGGGAGAGAGCTGGAACCAGACATTCCTGGTTCCAGGTGGTCAGGGCTGAAACTGGGGAGAGGGTCCCTGGTAATAAAGGTTCATGCTCAGCATAGAGTCAGAAAGGAGGGGGTGTCCAAGCAAAGCGTGGGGGGACCTCTGGAACTACGCGCCCTGAGTGCAAAGGCGAGGCAGAGGGAAATGGTGTGGGAATTCAGGAAAGGTCCCCTCTTCTGTCTAGCCTGACCACACTCTCTCCTCCCTCCCCAGGTGGGCATGACAGCTCCTGGGACTCGGCGGCACATCTATGACACCAAGCTAGGGACCGACAAGTGTGACAACTCCTCCATGTCCCTGCAGATGGGTTACACGCAGGGTGCCAACCAGAGCGGCCAGGTCTTTGGCCTGGGCCGGCAGATATATGATCCCAAATACTGCCCACAAGGCCCGGCGGCCGATGGGGCCCCACCAGGTGCCGGCAACTGCTCAGGCCCTGGGGAGACCCCGGAGTATCCCCCCTACTACCAGGAGGAGGCTGGCTACTGAGGTGCCCGTGCATGCTGTCTCCCTACATCATCATCCTATCTGGGTTTTTGGGTTTTTCTGTGTTTTTGTCTTTTTTTTTTTTGAACATGCTCAGTGCTGCCAACCGAGGGTCTGTGGGCAACTGGGTGGGATCAGGCGGCAGATCCCACCTGCTTTGCAGGACTGAGCCACCAGGCTGAGGGTGAAGGGGCCCCATCCAGATGCCTGTGGGGTGGGGGCAGGGGTGGTCCCTGCTGGGAGGCAGGCAGGCAGTGGGCTGAGCCAGGCTGAGGTGGGCTAAGCTGAGCCGTGTGGGGCAGGAGAGACCTGCACAGGGAGGGGAACTGGCCCCCAAATGGTTTCCGGTTTCAACTCCTCTCTTCCCTTTTGTCTACCAATCAGTTTGTGGTTTCTGTACCCACAGAAGTTTCAGGAAGTTTTAACGAAAGAAAAATATTTTTTTCCCCAAGGGAATGGGGCGGGGATGGTGGAGGGGTGCTGGGAAGTGGGTCCCCTGGGAGGCGGCCAGGCCACAGTCCTAAATTATTTTAGGATCCTGAGCAACTGGATTTGCTTAGGACCCTCAGGCCAACAACCCTGAGCTGGCCCAAGGATCCCAAGGGGAAACTGAGGCCCATGCATGACAATGGAGTTCTGAGTGGTTAAGGCAAAGCCAGACCCCCCTCCCCAAACTCCTGCCCCCACCCCCTGTGGAGCCTAATTAGGGTTTTTTTGTTTGTTTGTTTTGTTTTTTTGAGACAGAGTCTCACTCTCATCCTGGGTGTAGCGCAGTGGCATCATCATAGCTCACTGCAGCCTCCAACTCGTGGGCTCAAGCCATCCTCCTGCCTCAGCCTCCGGAGCAGCTAGGACTACAGGCGGAGCCACTGCATCAACCGGGCTAATTTTTCTATTTTTAGTAGAGGCACCTGCCTGGGCCTCCCAGCGAGCTAGGATTACAGGCCTGAGCCGGGGCGCCTGGCCCTCGGTAGGTTTTAAAGAGCCCCCAGCTCCCTTCTCCCCTTTCTACCCTGTGTCCCGCCTGCCAATACTGCACGGGGACCCCCACCGGGGGCCCGGAACCATGAGATAATGTGAAATACCGACTGCGGACCAAGAGCAATAAAAACCTCTGTTTTCAGGAAAAGAAGTGTCTGAGAGCTGCAGTGGAACTTAGCCTTGGTGGGGAGGGGGCTGTTTTGCTTTGGTCTTTTCTGGGGCCCTGCGGGGTAAGGGGGTGGGGGCAAGGAGGAACACAGCAGCCTTGGGAGAGGGAGAAGCTGAGGCCCAACGCGAGTCTGGGTTGAAGGAGTGATTCCAGCGGCCAGGACCAGGGTTAAGGGAGGGCTCCCACCAGTTAGAAAGGAAGTGGGAGTCCCCAGCCTCATCCCACACCCCGGCCGATGAGCTCTGGCTCCACCATCAAACCTCCAGGCCTTTGCTTGTGCCTGTCTCTCAGCCTGGAGTTCCCTCCCTGGCGAACTTCTATTCACCCCCAAAGCCCCGTCTCCTTCGTCCCCACACGTCTTGCTCTCCCAGCACCGTCAGAGCTGTGGGTCCACACGCTGTCCTTTCATCCTCACTTCCATCCCCTGAAGTGTCCCCGGGCCCGAAGCATTAGTGGGGTTGCCATTATGACCCAAGATTCTAGTCTTAGAATGTTGGGGTTCCCCTCCCCCCTCTGCCATCGCCTTGCCCGCGGTGGGGACCAAGGAAGGTTTGCGGAGGGGCGAATGAACGAACGATGATTCTGGTCGAACTCCCATTCTACGGGTGGACAAATAGAGTCCCGGAGTCTGAGAGCGAGGCTTCCCCAGGGACAGTGGGGAACAGTATTGCAGGCGGCTGTGCAGCAGGAACACGGCCTGGCTCCCCAAGGACGGCCTAACCTCGTGCCCGGAGGCGGGTCCGCTTGGGACCAGCCGGGCACCCCATCACCCCACCGTGATGCAGCAAGAGGCGGGCGTTCCCTTTAAGAAACCCGGCTCCGCGCGGCCCTACTGTGATCCCGCCTCCTCCCGAGGCTCCGGCGGGGCCGGCCGGTGAGTGGCGGGCACAGAAGCCAATAGCAGCGGGCAGAGGCGGGGCCGGGACCGGGCGCGGCCGGGACCCGGGGAAGCTGGGGCTAGTCCGCAGCTGAGGGGTGCCGCCACTGCCGCAGGGCTCCTCTTAAAGGGGCCGCGCTCCCTGGCCGCTGTCCGGCGGAGGGAAGGCGGCAAGAGCTGGGTGGGGTCCCGGAACGGTGAGAGGGACCCGGAGAGGGAGGAAGGCCCAGGACTCGGGAATGCAGGCGTAGGGGTTGGGAGGGAAGCGAGCTCCCGGGAATTAGGGGGTCCAGACCCTTAACCGCCCTTCCCTTCCTCCGGGTGAGTGTTGGGGTCAGCTGAGCCGAACGCTAATTCTCAAGGAGCCGGACGCCTAGGTCCATTGGGGGCCCTTTGCCAACATACACCTGCAGCCCCTTTCCCCGTTAGCACCCCTCCAAGCCCCCCGCCCCATTTTAAAAATGGGGAAACTGAGGCAGTTCCCCCATATCCTAAATCCCACCCGATGTAAAGGAAAGAGTCCCGGCGTGGGGGGTGGGGTCCTAGGTCCTGGTTCCGGCCTGGGTGGATGACCTTCAGCAACTTTCTGCCCCTCTGGCAGCCTCAGTTTCCCCATCTGTGCCAAGGAAAATCCCAGATCAGGAATTGCTGGTTCCAGAAGCTTCTATCCCTGCCGCTTGTCCTGGGTCTTGCGGTCCTTCTGAGCGATCAGTGGCACAGAGGGGTGGCCAGA
This sequence comes from Indri indri, assembly GCA_004363605.1. NCBI lineage: Eukaryota > Metazoa > Chordata > Mammalia > Primates > Indriidae > Indri > Indri indri. The sequence continues at coordinate 122,833 of RJWJ010000767.1, forward strand.
GCTGGGGCCCTGCCTCCTGCCTGGTGGCCTCCTGTCTCTCTGGGAGCCCGGGCTTGCTTTCGTGGGCCTCAGTCCCTACTCCCGTAAGTGGGGGGTGATGGTGTAGCACTTCCAGCCAGGCGTGTGACATGTTAGTTGCTGTTATCTCTGGGGAACAGAGAGGGATGAGGCCGTGGGGCCAGGACTTGGAAGAGGCCCCCAGGTGGGGCTGGGGGTGGAGCTTAGTGACAAGGTGTTAAGCCAAGGCTCCACCCCCCAGAGGATTAGAGGCCGACCTTCCAGACCCCAGCCTGCAGGGAGGCAGTCCTGGCAGGGGCGGCTTTGGGCAGGGCTCCATTGGCTTACTCCACCCACCTGTCTGCCTCACTCTAATCAGAGCTTCCAGGAACCCTGCACAGTGGGATAAAGGAATGAGGTTCAGGGAGGGGCAGGCAGTTGCTCTCAGCCACACAGCATGTCCTCAGCCTCTCTGTCCTGACCTCTCTGCCCTGTTCCCTGTCCAGTTCCACCATGGCCTTCTGGACACAGCTGATGTTGCTGCTCTGGAAGAACTTCACATACCGCCGGAGACAGCCGGTAATGCCAGGCCAGGGTGGGGCGGGGCCGGCTGGCACCTCCCCCCACCACCGACCCCCACCATCTCCTGCCTGTTCTCCCCGCTAGCTCCAGCTCCTGGTCGAGTTATTGTGGCCTCTCTTTCTCTTCCTCATCCTGGTGGCGGTGCGCCACTCCCACCCCCCGTTGGAGTACCATGAATGTAAGCTCCCTTAGCGGGAAGGCAGATGGGTCAGCGCGTGCACAGGGACCCCCAGTACGTGGCATTGGTTGAGAGTGAGCTAACTCTCTGTCGCTGGAGGTGTGCAAGCCTTGGGGGGTGGTCAGACCGTGGGGGCTCCTCTCTCCACAGGCCACTTCCCCAACAAGCCTCTGCCGTCTGCGGGCACCGTGCCCTGGCTCCAGGGCCTCATCTGCAATGTGAACAACACCTGCTTCCTACACCCAACGCCCGGCGAGGAGGCCGGGCTCCTCAACAACTTCAACGACTCCCTGTGAGCAGAGGCAGTGGGGGCAGGCCTGCAGGCTTGGGGTGTGACGGTGCCCCCTGGAACCCCGCCTCCTGCCCTCCCTCTGTCCCCAGGGTCTCCCGGCTCCTAGCTGATGCCCGCACTGTGCTGGGGGGCTCAAGTGCCCACAGGACGCTGGCTGGCCTGAGGAAGGTGATGTCCACGCTGAGGACCACACGCAGCACAGGTGAGCAGGGCAGGGTCCCCTGGCAAGGCTGAGCTCTGAGCCTCGACTCTCCAGCTTTGAAATGGGCACAGGGAGGGGGTGGGGTGTCTCAGGCTCAGGTGGGGGGCATGTTTAACCTTGTGCCTTTCTGCATTCGTCCCCCAGCCTGGCCCGGACAGAGCGACCGACCGCAGGAGCAACCTTCACTGTCCACTGAGCTGCTGGCGTCGCTGCTGCAGGGGGTGAGGCAGAGCGGGGTGGGGAGGGGTGGGACCAGGCTGACTCACTGGGATGCTGCTCACAGGAGGTCCCGGCACTGCCCCATCCCGCGCCAGCTGCCTTCCCCTCCCTTAGCCTCCGACTCCAGCCTCTAGGGTTTTGCTTGGGCTGCCCATGGCACCTGTCTGTGCCCGGACAGCCTGTGTCTGGCCTGGTAATGAAGACTCCAGTCCGTGAGACCTTGAACAAGTCTGTGTGCCTCTCAGAGCCTCAGTTTTCCTATTTGCAAAATGGGGGCAGTGATTGTATGAGCCACCTGGGAACTGGGCAGAGTGTTTGACCCCTAGTGAGCCCTCAATCAAGGTCATTGTCACTTTTGTCCCATTCTTTCTCCCCAGGAATCCCTGGGCAGCTTTGTGGAGGCAGCTGAGGACCTGGCCCAGGAGGTAAGAGGTGCCACCCATCCTTGACCCCGCTAGGAAGCAATAAGGGCAGGCTGCCTGGGTGGGGTGGTGATAGGGCAACCCAGGGCACTTCCCTTGGGCAGGTTTTCAGGGTGCTCCTGGCAGGGTGCCCACTTGGGTTAAGGTGAAGGATTGGAGGTGGGGCCGGACGCGGTGGCTCACACCTGTAATCCCAGCACTCTGGGAGCCCGCGGCGGGAGGATCTCTTGAGCTCAGGAGTTCCAGACCAGCCTGAGCAAGAGTGAGACCCCATCTCTACTTAAAAAAAATAGATAAATTAGTCTCTACTAAAAATAGAAAAATTAGCTGGGCGTCCTGGTGCGCACCTCTAGTCCCAGCTACTCGGGAGGCTGAGGCAGGAGGATGGCTTGAGCCCAGGTGTCTGAGGTTGCAGTGAACTATGATGATGCCACTGCACTCCAGCCTGGGCAACAGAGCAAGACTGTCTCAAGAAAAGGGTTGCAGGTGGGATTGTGCAGAGGGGTCACTCGCGCCCTCTGGTGGTCTCTCTCTAGCTTCTGGCGCTGCCTAGCCTGGCGGAGCTTCGGACACTGCTGCGGAGACCCCAAGGGACAGGTGGCCCCCTAGAGTTAGTGTCAGAAGTCCTCTGCGGTGCCAGGGGGCCCAGCAGCCTAGCGGGCCCCTCTCTCAACTGGTACGAGGCTAGTGACCTTCAGGAGTTGGTGGGGCAAGAGCCAGCATCAGCCCTGCTCGACAACAGCCTGAGTGAGTGACTGACCTCCGTTTCCCAATATGGGAAGTCGGGTTGGGGGGCCTGGGGGTGGGGCCTCATGGCTCCCCCACCCCAGGCCCCGCCTGCTCTGAGCTGATTGGAACCCTGGGGGACCACCCACTGTCCCGCCTGCTCTGGAGGCACGTGAAGCCACTGCTCCTGGGGAAACTGCTGTTTGCACCTGACACACCTTTCACCAGGCAGCTCATGGTAGAGGTGAAGGCGGCTGCATTGCTGGGGTGGGGAGGGAGCTGGCCAGAGCCCCTAGGACACCCTCAGCCCAGGTGGGTCAGGGCCAGGCGGGAGGGCCCCAGAAGCTGGGTTTTATACAAGTCTGCCAGACGGCAGAGGGCCCAGCACATGCACAGGCTCAGAGGAGGTGTGCAGGGGTCCTCAGAAGACCGAGGGTCATGAGTGGGCAGGGCCTGGGTTGACCTTGTTGCCCACCTTCCTGCAGGTGAATCGGACCTTCGAGGAGCTGGCTCTGCTGAAGGACGTCCAGGAGGCCTGGGGCGTGCTGGGACCCCAGATCTTCACCTTCATGAACAACAGTGCAAATGTGGCCATGCTGCAGGTGAGGTGGGGCCAGGATGGGGGCTGTGCTTGGGGTTGGGGGAATCCTGTCCTGGGCAAGGATGTGGGGTCCTTGGCGATGCGGGCAGACAGGCCCGGTGGATGGGAAGGAGAACGCGATGCTGACTCCCACCTTTACCTGCCACCCCCCAGAGGCTCCTGCAGGTGCAGGACAAAGGGAGGAGGCAGCCAGTCCCCGGAGGCCCGGACCGCAGGGAGGCCCTTCGATCCTTTCTGGACCCTGGCCATGGCGGCTACAGCTGGAGGGACGCCCATGCTGATGTGGGGCGCCTGGTGGGCACGCTGGGCCGTGTGATGGAGGTGAAGGGGCCATGCACTTGGGGACCTCTGTCTGACGGGGGAGGCAGGGCCCAAGCTGGTGTTCCCTGGGGGAGGCGAACCCTGTCCCAGGGAGAGCCCGAGCATGAAGACACCTGGGCTTCCTTGAGGTCTGGGGGGGGAGGCAGGCCCCCGAGGTCCCGGGAGAGGAGGGGTCTGAGGGGCGGGCAGACCCCAGCGCCTCCGACTCATGCGGCCGCCCCGCAGTGTGTGTCCCTGGACAAGCTGGAGGCAGCGCCCTCAGAGGCGGCTCTGGTGTCGCGGGCCCTGCAGCTGCTCGAGGAGCGCCGCTTCTGGGCGGGGGTCGTCTTCTTGGGGCCCGAGGACTCCCGGGACTCCGGAGAGAACCCAGCCCCAGGCTCAGGCCCCGGCCACGTGCGCATCAAGATCCGCATGGACATTGACGTTGTCACCAGGACCAATAAGATCAGGGACAGGTGGGGTGGGGGGGGCGGGGGGGGGCCGGGGCAAAGCTAGTGGGAGGGGCCTGGAGCACTCAGCCAATTGGAGACCGAGGTAGCCGCAACCTGGGCCGGGCAGAGGCATGGTAGGCGGAGCCCAGGGCTCCTTAGACCAATTGGGGTTCATGAGAGGCAGCCCCAAGGGCATGGGACACAGGTGCAGGTTGTGTGCGCTGGGGCCCCGAGGACGTGGAGGGCGGGGCATAGCGCGTAATTGAGCCCTCAGAATAAAGACGGAGCTAAGGTTGGGAGGAGCAGGGCTGGGGGAGTTTCCAGTCCTTCCCTGTGGCCGACCACCGCGCCCCTCTCACAGGTTTTGGGACCCAGGCCCGGCCGCGGACCCCCTGACCGACCTGCGCTACGTGTGGGGCGGCTTTGTGTACCTGCAGGACCTTCTGGAGCGTGCAGCCGTCCGCGTGCTCAGCGGGGCCGCCCCCCGCACCGGCCTGTACCTGCAGCAAATGCCCTACCCGTGCTACGTGGACGACGCGTGAGCCCCCTCCCCACTCCTTCCCCTAGCCTCCAGGTCTCGGGTCTTAGGGTGGGGCCCGGGCTCTGCTTGGAACACTCATGCAGTCAAGGATGCGAACCACTTGCTGGTTTAGGGGGACTACTCCGTGTGACCTGTCGCAGGAAGAGCAAGGGTCCCCGAGAGTCTGGGGTCTCCGGATGCAGGGAGAACCTGGTCTGTGCTGACAGCTGGAACCCCAAGTCTGGACCAGGGGTCCGAGGAGGAGAGAGGCGAATCTCCATAACTGGCTGAGCCTTAAGATCCCGGGACCCTAACGGTCCAGTTAGATGGGGGTCGTGCGGAGGTTCTCCGGCCTCCACCCCAGCTGTCTCCCGTCCAGGTTCCTGCGCGTGCTGAGTCGGTCGCTGCCGCTCTTCCTGACGCTAGCCTGGATCTACTCGGTGGCGCTGACGGTGAAGGCAGTGGTGCGGGAGAAGGAGACGCGGCTGCGGGACACCATGCGCGCCATGGGGCTCAGCCGTGCCGTGCTGTGGCTGGGCTGGTTCCTCAGCTGCCTGGGGCCCTTTCTTCTCAGCGCTGCGCTGCTGGTGCTGGTGCTCAAGGTGGGTGCGCCTAGACCTTCCCGGCTGCAGAATGGGTGGGCGGGGAGTGATCCGCAGGAGGTGTAGGTGCGCGCCTCTGCGCCAATCCAAGCGCCTGACCCTGAGTTCCCCTTGCTTTCCGCAGCTGGGGGATATCCTCCCCTACAGCCACCCGGTCGTGGTCTTTCTGTTCTTGGCGGCCTTCGCGGTGGCCACGGTGGTCCAGAGCTTCTTACTGAGTGCCTTATTTTCCCATGCCAACCTGGCAGCGGCCTGTGGAGGCCTGGCCTACTTCGCGCTCTACCTGCCCTACGTGCTGTGCGTGGCCTGGCGGGACCGGCTGCCCGCCGGCGGCCGTGTGGCTGCGGTGAGGGTCAGGATGGGCCTGGTGAGGGACGCCCCGGGCCGCGGCCACTGGCTGACACGCCCACTCCCACCCACAGAGCCTGCTGTCGCCAGTGGCTTTCGGCTTCGGCTGCGAGAGCCTGGCGCTGCTGGAGGAGCAGGGTGAGGGCGCGCAGTGGCACAACGTGGGCACCGGGCCCACGGCAGACGTCTTCAGCCTGGCCCAGGTCTCGGGCCTTCTGCTGCTGGACGCCGCGCTCTACGGCCTCGCCACCTGGTACCTGGAGGCTGTGTGCCCAGGTGGGCCGAGGGGGAGAGGTTCCGGGCCATTTGGTACCTGGAGGCTGGCTCCCGCGTGAAGGGGTGGGACTTCCTGGCACATGCCTGCACGGGAGGGGCGGGGCCTGAGCAGGTGGGCGGGGTTTCTTGGCCACCTCCTACCTGGATGCTTGATTCCAGGTGCGTGGCCTGAAGCCGGCAACCCTTGGTTGGGATGGGCTCAAGGATAACCCGCCTTTCCTCCCAGGCCAGTATGGGATCCCTGAACCTTGGAATTTTCCCTTTCGGAGGAGCTACTGGTGTGGGCCCCAGGCCCCCAAGGGTCCCGCCCCTTCCCCTGCCACGCAGGACCCAAAGGGTGAGGCCTGATGTGTCTTAACAGCCACTTCCCAGTTGGAATTCCCAGTGTCCCCCAAAACGAGATTCCACAGGTCCCCAGCTACCCAGGCCCTGAACACCCCGCAGTCCCCAGCCTGACAGGTCCCCGATTCCACAGACCAGCTTTAACTGACTCCCAGCTCCCGCAGACTCCCAGGGCTCCACAGCTGAGCCTGCGCTGCGCCCTCCCCTCTCCGCAGTGCTGATGGAAGAGGCACCACCCGGCCTCAGTCCTGGAGTCTCTGTTCGCCGCCTGGAGAAGAGCTTTCCTGGCAACCCGCAGCCAGCCCTGCGTGGGCTCAGTCTGGACTTCTACCAGGGACACATCACAGCCTTCCTGGGTCACAATGGGGCTGGCAAGACGACCACACTGTGAGCGGCTGGACCCTCTCCTCCCCTCCGCTCCCTGGGGCCTCAGCTTCCCCATCCGTTCAATGGGAAAGGTATCTGGGGGCTGGACCCGCAGTCCACTTTGGGTACACAATTGGCAGGCAATAAGTATTTTTCTCTGAGCCTCAGTTTCCCTTCCCTGTAAAATGGGGAAATAACACCCCATTGGATTAGGCATACAATAGGTGCCCTATAAGTGCTGGTGTCCCTTCTCTCAATGAAGGGGACTGCTCTGAGACCCCTGTACCCCCAGGTCCATCCTGAGCGGTCTCTTCCCACCCAGCGGTGGCTCCGCCTTCGTCCTGGGCCATGACGTCCAGTCCAGCATGGCCGCCATCCGGCCCCACCTGGGCGTCTGCCCCCAGTACAACGTGCTGTTTGACATGTGCGTCTTGGCAGGCCTGGGGTGCAGTGGTGGGAAGGGACGGGGTGTCCCCGGGCCCCTGCCTGCCACGTTGGCCACTCTACTTTGCACCCATGGCCACAGGCTGACCGTGGGCGAGCACGTCTGGTTCTACGGGCGGTTGAAGGGTCTGAGTGTGGCTGCTGTGGGCCCTGAGCAGGACCGTCTCCTGCAGGACGTGGGGCTGGTCCCCAAGCAGTATGTGCAGACTCGCCACCTCTCTGGTGAGCCCACCCACCAGGGAAGTTGCCTTCACAGGGGAGGGAGCTGGGACTTTATCCCAAGAGTGGCAGGAAGCCAGGGGACATATCTCGGGGGCCCAGGAGAAGCCAGGTACTGAGGTCCACTTGGGTAGGCAGACCTGTCAAGGCTGGGCAGGTCATGCTGAGATGCTCCACCCCTGGCCCCACCCAGGTGGGATGCAGCGGAAGCTGTCTGTGGCCATTGCCTTTGTGGGGGGCTCTCATGTTGTAATCCTGGACGAGCCCACAGCTGGTGTGGACCCTGCTTCCCGCCGCAGCATTTGGGATCTGCTGCTCAAATATCGTAAAGGTAAAAGTTGGGGGTTCCCCTGGATTCTGCTTGAGGGGCCAGAAAAGGTTTCTGACAAGGAGGTGCTAGGCATGGGGTTTTGAGGGATGAGTAGGAGTCTGCTACATGAGGCAGGCAACTCCTGGCAAAGGCCACAGCCTGAGCAAAGACCTGGTGGTCCCTGTCCCCAGGTCGCACACTGATCCTCTCCACCCACCACCTGGATGAGGCCGAGCTCCTGGGAGATCGCGTGGCGGTGGTGGCAGGTGGCCGCCTGTGCTGCTGTGGTTCCCCACTCTTCCTGCGTCGTCACTTGGGCTCCGGCTACTACTTGACACTGGTGAAGGGTCCCCCACCCCTGAACACCAGTGGGAAGGTGAGAGCTGGACTTCTGACCCCTGACCCCCGAGGCTCTGTCCAGCCCGATGGCCAAGCCAGTTGGTGCCTTGTTGCCTGCAGGGTGACACTGACTGGGAGGACACCGTGCATGCCAGGAGGGAACGGAAAACTGGCAGCACAGCTGGTGAGGGCAGGTGGGAGACCCCAAAGGAGGGGGCAGTGGGGTGGTGGTGGCTTAACTCAGGACAAAAGGGCATCAGAACCCCAGACTAGACCCCTGATCCCCAACCTTGGGCAGAGCCCAGAGACAAGCCTACCTCTGACCTCTGACCTCTAACCCTGGTCAATCCCTCCGTCAAGTTCTTACCCCTGATCTCTGCCTCTAGGGACAGTTCCCTCATGGGTCACCCAGGCCCCTTCCCCAGGGAGACTGGGGTGGGAGGGAGGGGCAGGGCAGGACCTTGGGCTCCTGGGTCTGCAAGGGCCCCTGAACCCGCTCTGTTCACCCAGGTGCACCCCAGCTGCTGGCCCTGGTGCAGCGCTGGGTGCCCGGGGCACGGCTGGTGGAGGAGCTGCCACACGAGCTGGTGCTGGTGCTGCCCTACGTGGGTGCCCTCGATGGAAGCTTTGCTGAGCTCTTCCGGGAGCTGGACAGGCGGCTGGGGGAGCTGGGGCTCGCCAGCTACGGGATCTCGGACACCAGCCTTGAGGAGGTATGGGGCTGGGTGGTGGTTGCGGGGCCAGGAGGAGGGCTGCCTGGAGGAGGTAGAGTTTTGCAGGATGAATAGGAGTTTATTTATCAAGAGCAATCCAGAGAGGAGGCATGACACAGGAAGAGACCTGGAGGCTTAGAAGTCTCCTGGGGAGGCCTGCGGGACCCATGGTGGGTGAGAGGTTGGGGGCTTTTGAGTTCCCTCCTGGGGGTGTCCAGCCTCTGAGACCCCTGCTTCATCTCCTCAGATCTTCCTGAAGGTGGTAGAGGACCACGCGGTGGACACAAAGGCAGAAGGTGCGCTGCAGCTCCGTGACTGCTGACCCCTGACCTCAGGCCCAATCCTTGGCCAAATCCGGCCCAAGGCATAGCCTTGACCTCCGTCCCTGATTCCTGACACCCCCGTCCGTCACCCTCGACAGGGGCCCTGACCCCAGGCTGAACGCTAACCCTGACCCTAACGGCCCCACAGACGGCGGCCGTGAGCAGCACCCGCGCGTGCGCACTGCTGCCCCAGGCACCACCATGCGGCTCAAGATGCCGCCGGAGGAGTCGGCCCTGGAGAACGGGGAGCTGGGTGAGTCCCTGCCCGCGCCCGTGGCCTGGAGACCCCTTCTCCTGTGGCACAAGCACTGACCCTCCCAACCCCCACAGCTGGGTCGGTGCCGGAGACCCAGGCCCTGCAGGGCTCTGGAACAGACTCCGTAGGCCAGGTACAGGGCTGGGCGCTGACCCGCCAACAGCTCCGGGCCCTGCTCCTCAAGCGCTTCCTGCTTGCCCGCCGGAGCCGCCGCGGCCTGTTTGCACAGGTAAGGGGGGCTCGGCACCAGGGGGGTGGGGCTTGGGGGTCCCTGAGTGCCTGTTCTCCACCCTGGCCATGCGTGCGGTGGCCTAATTCAACTGCTTAACCCCATGTGGTGTGTCCCCAACCCCAACCACAGTGATGAAGGGCACTGGGGAGCTAGGATGGTTCTGGAGCAGGAGTAGGGATGAGTGCACACCCAGAGAGTGGGTGGATGCAGCAGGTAATGGGCCGGTCCCCCAGATTGTGCTGCCTGCCCTCTTTGTGGGCCTGGCCCTGGTGTTCAGCCTCATCGTCCCTCCTTTCGGGCACTATCCAGCTCTGCGGCTCAGTCCCACCATGTATGGCGCCCAGGTGTCCTTCTTCAGGTGGGTGCAGAGGGAAGGGGCTGGTGGCGGGAGGGCCGGGCACCTGTGGGCACAGCCCTGACCCCACACCTCCCCCCGCACAGTGAGGATGCACCCGGGGACCCCGCACGAGCCCACCTGCTCGCAGTGCTGCTGGGGGAGGCAGGACTGGAGGAGCCCCCCCTGCACAATGGCTCCCACAGGTGAGGGCCCACCTGCCTGCACCTCGCCCCTCTCTTGCTTCGGGTTCCCCATCTGGGCTCTGGCCAGTGGGCCTCAGGGGGTGCCTGGAACATCCCCTGTGCCCGCCTGGGGGCTGGGAGCCCCCACATTTCAGGGAGCCCCCAGAAGCTGGGTGCCCATAGCCACGTGCCTTGACCCCACAGGGCCCCCGAGTGCTCAGAGCCCCTCCCCTGCTGGTTCTCGGTGCCCGAAGTTCCCCCCGGCGTGGCCAAGGTCTTGGCCAGTGGAAACTGGACCCCAGAGTCTCCGTCCCCGGCTTGCCGGTGTAGCCAGCCTGGCGTCCGCCGCCTGCTGCCCGACTGCCCAGCAGCTGCCGGGGGACCCCCTCCGCCCCAGGCGGTGACCAGCTCGGGGGAAGTGGTACAGAACCTGACGGGCCGGAACCTGTCCGACTTCCTGGTCAAGACCTACCCACGCCTGGTGCGCCAGGGGTGAGCTGCTGCCCTGGGGCTCTGTTTGCCGGGCCATAGCTGGGTCTTCTGCTGGGATTGGGGGAGCTGGTCTAGTCCTAGAGGAGGTGGGGTGGATGTCCAGCCTGGGGGCCTTGTGAGAGCCCCCCACGCCTCACCTCCCATTGTTTATCTCTGGGGCATCTCTCCCCATCTCTCTCTCTCCCCCCATCCCTGTCTCTCTTGGTCTCTGCCTGTCTCTGTCTCTCCCGCAGCTTGAAGACTAAGAAGTGGGTGAATGAGGTCAGGTGAGGAGGACCTGGCTTGGGGTCCCCTGTCCCAGTTCCATTCCCACCCGCTGCCTGCCCACAGGAAGCTCTCCCGGGCCCCCCACCCCTGGCCCTCAGCTGCCCCCTCCCTGCCTGCCTGGTGCCACAGGTACGGAGGCTTCTCACTGGGTGGCCGAGACCCAGGCCTGCCCTCGGGACACGAGGTGGGCCGCTCGGTGGAGGAGCTGCAGGCCCTGCTGAGCCCCCCACCTGGAGGGGCCCTTGCACATGTCCTGAACAACCTCACAGCGTGGGCTCATGGCCTGGATGCTCGGAACAGCCTCAAGGTGGGAATTGGGGGTGGCAGGCGGGCAGCTGGTCAGAGCAAGGTCCAGCCTTGTCTTCTTGACCCTTTAGCCCTGACCCCCCACCCCAGGTCTGGTTCAACAACAAAGGCTGGCACTCCATGGTGGCCTTTGTGAACCGAGCCAACAATGCACTCCTACGTGCCCACCTGCCTCCAGGCTCTGCCAGCCGTGCCCACAGCATCACCACATTCAACCACCCCTTGAACCTCACCAAGCAGCAGCTGTCTGAGGTTGCACTGTGAGTCCTTTGGCCCCATGTGCCCTCCCCTGTCTCAGTCTCTGTTGTTTTGAGTGGTGGGAGCTGGATTTGAACTCTGCCACACTCACCATGTAAAGGGAACAGAAACTGCCCCTCTCCTGGCCAGGGTAAGGGGACGTTATCAGGCTCAGGAGGTCACAACCTCCCCCAGCAGCCTGCACGTCCTTGTTCTAGCAACCTTTATCCTACCAGGGACCTGTACAACCTCTTCTGCCAAACGACAGCCACCCCCATCCCTAAATGACCTGTGCCACCTCCTCCACCAGTGCCCAGCCCTGTAGACCTTTGTATGTTCAGCTCCGCCCTCAACAGCCCACGCACCCTCACCCTACAATGTCCCCTGTGCCCTCACCTCCAGGATGGCCTCATCCGTGGATGTCCTTGTCTCCATCTGTGTGGTCTTTGCCATGTCCTTCGTCCCAGCCAGCTTCACCCTTGTCCTCATCGAGGAGCGTGTCACCCAAGCCAAACACCTACAGCTCATGGGGGGTCTGCCCCCCAACCTCTACTGGCTCAGCAACTTTCTCTGGGACATGGTGCGGGGGCTTCTTGGAAGGGTGGGAGCCTAGCCGCTGCTTGCCACTGTCCCTTCTGGCCCCTTCTGGGCGGGGGCTTGTCCAAGACAGCTTGGGAGAGGTCTTGGGGACTGTGGGAGACATTGTGCTCTCCTACCTAAAAAGCAGGGAGGCCAGGGTGGGGCACAGGGCTGAGGGTGGCAGTCCCTGCCCTTTTACATTGATGAGGGTAACTGTCATCTCTAACGCAGTGTAACTACTTGGTGCCAGTGTGCATCGTGGTGCTCATATTTCTGGCCTTCCAGCAGAAGGCATACGTGGCCCCTGCCAACCTGCCTGCTCTCCTGCTATTGCTACTACTGTACGGGTGAGGCCCCCAGTGCCCCAGGGCCTGTCTTACTGCTTCCACTCCTGCCAAATACTGTTGAGGGAGACAGGACTCTATAGCAGCTCCCAAGGAGAGGATGTGGAAGTCTGAGGTGACTCCATTTGGGATCTAATTCAATGCTATGCCAAGGTGACCTTAAAAGCTCATCTTGTCCTGATTCACATTAATAGAGACCTAAGGCACAGAAGATGAGAAGGGATATCTGTACTTTTCTCAGGGTTATTCAGTCTGAGTAGTTACCACAATGACTCTTATTGTCCCCTCAGCTGGTCCATCACACCACTCATGTACCCAGCCTCCTTCTTCTTCTCTGTGCCCAGCACGGCTTATGTGGTGCTGACCTGCATCAACCTCTTTATTGGCATCAATGGCAGCATGGCCACCTTTGTACTTGAACTCTTCTCTGATCAGGTGGGGAACTGTGAGGCTGGGGCTCGGGCTGGGCTGGGGTATTGGCCTCAGACCCTGACCCACCTCCCTCTTTCTGCCATTGAGCAGAAGCTGCAGGAGGTGAGCCGGATCTTGAAACGTGTTTTCCTTATCTTCCCCCACTTCTGCCTGGGCCGAGGGCTCATTGACATGGTGCGGAATCAGGCCATGGCTGATGCCTTTGAGCGCTTAGGTGAGAACTTCCTCTTGGGTGGGGCAGTGGCTGCAGATAGCTAGCACTCTTGGAAGTACCAACCTAGAGTCGATTATACAGGGTGGAGACAAACAGCCACCAAAGAGAGAACCAGGAGTTTTAGGTGGCTCCAAGGTTGAGCCATGTTAAAGGTACAATAAAGCAGCCATAAAAGCTAATTCTATCTTGGGTCACATCGTAAGAGATCTAAGTCTGTAAATAATGGAAGTGGTAGTACCTCTGTTTTTCATGCCAATTAGACTCCAGCTGAGTGGCCTATCTAATTCTTGTTCCTTTCCCTTAAGAATCCTGGTGACCTGGATGGAGAGGGGGCCAGAAACGAAGCCTCCTCAAGGACCCAATCCCTCCTTCCTGTCCCCACAGGAGACAGACAATTCCAGTCACCCCTGCGCTGGGAGGTGGTTGGCAAGAACCTCTTGGCCATGGCAGTACAGGGGCCCCTCTTCCTCTTCTTCACTCTCCTGCTGCAGCACCGCAACCACCTCAGGCCACGGTCAGTGAGGACCAAGGGGAGGGTGTCAGGGGCAGAGGACCTACTTTGGGCCCACTCATGTCTGTGTCCCCAGACCCAAGCTGAGGTTACTGCCACCCTTGGGAGAAGAAGATGAGGATGTGGCCCATGAGCGGGAGCGGGTGGTCCAAGGGGCCACCCAGGGGGACTTGTTGGTACTGAAGGACTTGACCAAGGTAGGTGTGGCTGGGTAGGGTGCTGGGTGGGGGCTCCCACTGGCCCGCCCATCTTTCTCAGGGACCTGAACCCCTCCCAGGTATACCACGGGCAGAGGATGCCAGCTGTTGACCGCCTATGTCTGGGGATCCCCTCTGGTGAGGTGAGTCCAGGGTGGAGGCCTGGTGCAGGGGCAGTGAGAGAGTACCCGACTGCATGCCCCACTGTCATTTACTGAGCGCCTTCTGCATGCCCACCACCCTTTACTGAGTACCTACACATACCTACTGTCCTTTATTGAGCAACTATTGTGCATCTACCACTTTTTATTGAGCACCTGGGTGCCAATATTTGAGCTCCTGTTTTGAGTCTACAAACCCTCATTAAGCACCTACTGCATGCTAACACTTATCGAATACCCAGTGTGCTCACCAAAGAGGTATATCAAATACCACCTGTGTTGATCAGCTTCTATGAAGCACCAACAGTACTGAGCCCCTGTTGTATCCATAGCAAGCACTTGCTCACAGCTGACATTTATTAGGTACCTGCTTTGTACCAGTTCACATTTGAGCACCTACTATGTGCAAATTAATTTGTTGTGTGCCATTTATTGGCCATCTGCTAGGAGCCAGCCAGTACACATCTACAGATACACATTATGTTAGCATAAATTGAATAATTACAAAGTGCCTACTGTGTGCTAGCCAACCTCTCTACCTTTGGCTGACTGTGCCGCCAGCCTGAGTATTCACTGGGTGCCACTGTTCAGTAGGTACCCACTGGGTAAAACCTTTGGAAATCTCATGTCCTCTGTGTATGACCTTTATAGGATACCCACTGTGTGCCAGGATGTATTAAACATATCCTGTGTGCCAAAAACTGATCCCTGCTGAACGACAGCTTTATGCCTGCCTACATACACCCATATCTGCCCAGGGCTCCCCACCCCCCACAGCCCTCCATGCAGAAACTCAGAAAGCAGCGGTGCTGGAACAGGGCCTGGGGCCTCGCTGAGTGCTATTTGGGGCCTACCTGCAGTGTTTCGGGCTGTTGGGCGTGAACGGAGCAGGAAAAACGTCCACGTTTCGCATGGTGACTGGGGACATGGTGCCCAGTGGGGGCGAGGCCATGCTGGCAGGTCACAGGTGAGGGGACTCGTGGTGGGGACAGGGTGGGCGCTCAAGCCATTGTTCTTCTCCACCCTGCACCTTTTGGTGCATGGACTGGGCCCACCGCCCATCACCAGCGGGGTCCCTGAGACACCTGTACCCCAACACTTTGGCCAGGCCCTGAGACACCCCTGTCCCTTACCAGAGTGGTCCTGGATGGGTACACCCTGAGACCCCTGAGTTTGCCTGCAGTATGGCCAGGAACTAGCCAGTTCTCTGAGCTCCCTGTACCCCACCCCCCAGTGTGGCCCGTGAACCGGCTGCTGCGCACCGCAACATGGGCTACTGCCCTCAGTCTGACGCTATCTTGGACCTGCTGACTGGCCGTGAGCACCTGGAGCTGTTCGCGCGTCTGCGGGGCGTCCCTGAGGCCCAGGTGGCCCAGGTGAGCCCACCCCCAACTTTCCTTAGCCACGCCCCTAAGCCCACGCTCTTGGCCTTGGCTTCCCCCCAGCCCAACACTGGCAATGGCCCGCAGACCCCTCCGGCTGCACCTTGCCCCTCCTCTCGACTCCTCCCGCGGGGACCCCGCCCACTCGCTCTGTTGCGGCTTCCAGCTGAGGGCTTCGTGCCTTCCCCGCCGCTGTCCACGGCCCACTTCTCGCTCTGGCCACCCCCAGGTTGCAGCCCTGCGCGTTTCACCTGACCCTCCACCCGCACCCTGGTCCGACCCTTGCCCTGGCCCGTCCAGTCCCCACTCTGGCCCCACCCCTGCTCACGCTGGCCCCACCCATCCTCGCGGGCCCCGCCCCACAGACAGCAAGCTGGGGCCTGGCGCGCCTGGGCCTCCCACGGTACGCAGACCAGCCTGCGGGCACCTACAGCGGAGGGAACAAACGGAAGCTGGCAACGGCCATGGCACTAGTTGGGGACCCAGCCGTGGTCTTTCTGGTGCGTGGAGGCGGTGCCTGGGATGCAGTGGGGCCGGGGACAGAGGCGCGGCTGGGCTCATGGGAGTTCTCCCTTCCCAGGACGAGCCGACCACAGGCATGGACCCCAGTGCGCGGCGCTTCCTCTGGAACAGCCTCTTGGCGGTGGTGCGGGAGGGCCGTTCGGTGGTGCTCACCTCGCACAGGTGGGCCCCGCGCCGCATGCCCAGGGCCATGGGTCAAGGGAGACAGGTGGAGCAGGCCCCAGCAAGAGGCCATCCAGAGACGGGGAGGTCCGGGCGAGGGTGCCAGAGCCCAGGGTGTAGGGACACAGGGAGGTGATGTCTGGCCCCAGGAACAGAGTGGGTGTGGGCCCAGTGCTAAACGTTCAGAACAGAAGGGGACTCTGGGCCGGACAGGTGAGGGTCCCTGGCTGCCTGGCCGGGGGCAGTGCGGTGCCAGGCACAGGTGGCCTAGGCCTCACTGAGCCCGTGGCGCTGTGCCCCGGCAGCATGGAGGAGTGTGAGGCGCTCTGCACGCGCCTGGCCGTCATGGTGAATGGGCGGTTCCGCTGCCTGGGCAGCGTGCAGCACCTCAAAGGCAGGTGAGTCCCGCGAGGCGTCAAGGCAGGTATGGGAACAGACAGGATGAGGGTGGAGACCAGACGTGTGGGACCTTGCGAGGCGAATTTGGGTCCCACTGGAGAGGTAGCCAGGATCATGGATTGTCCGGGAGAGGTGAACGAGGGTCTGGGGCGTGGATTTAGAACGTGTAATCAGGTGTGCAGGGAGGTGGAGCCAGGAGAGGTGAGGGTGGGTCGATGGGTGGAGTTAGAGGAGGGCTTGGTGAGTGGGCGTGGCCTGAGCAGGGCACAACCATAGGAATGCGGGTGGATGTGGTTAGAGGGCATGTGCGTGGGGCCGTGTGTGCCAAGTGGGGTGATGGCTAGAGTAGGTACACGTGTGGGATCGGAACCAGAGAGTCTAGCAGGGTGGGTGTGGGCGGGGTTAGAGGAGTGTTCTTTGGTTCAGTGGAGGTGAGGCCAGGAGACGAGAAGGGCGGGTTCCTGGGAGGGGGTCGGCAGGTGGGTAGGTGGGGCCGAAGGGTGAAGTGAGGCGGAGCCTGGGAAAGGCCCCGTCCAGCAGCTCTGGCCGCTCGCTCCAGATTCGGGGCCGGCCACACGCTGACCCTGCGGGTGCCGGCGGAGCGGTCCCAGACGGCAGCGGCCTTCGTGGCGGCGGCGTTTCCTGGGGCGGAGCTGCGCGAGGTGCATGGTGGCCGCCTGCGCTTCCAGCTGCCGCCGGGAGGGCGCTGCGCCCTGGCGCGCGTCTTTGGAGAGCTAGCGGCGCACCGCGCGGAGCACCGCGTGGAGGACTTCTCCGTGAGCCAGACCACGCTGGAGGAGGTGACCGCAGCGCCCGTGTGCCGTTGGGAAGGGGATATGGGGCGCAGACCCGTGGGCTGACCGTCCCCTCTGGACCCCGCCCCCGCCAGGTCTTCCTGTACTTGTCCAAGGATCAGGGGAAGGACGATGAGGATCAGAACGAGCAGAAGGGGACAGGAATGGGGGCGGACCCTCTGCCAGGCTCACAGTGCCCCAGCCGGTTCCTGGATGACCCCAGCATGGCCGAGACCGTGCTCTGAGCCTCCCTCCGCTGCCGGGCTGGTGGGAGGCCCTGGGAGTGGCAAAGGCAGGACTCAGGCTCCCAGGGGGCCACTGCCCTAGAGGAAATAAAAATACTGGCCTGGAGCATGGTGGCGAAACGGTGTGCACGTGTGTCCATGTGTCAGGCTACACATGTATCCACACGCAGCTGTCTGCACACGTGTGTGGAAAGGGCCAGTTGCACCCCAAGTGTGCACCTGTGGGTTTGTGGGCCCAGTGGTGATTCCTGGGGCCCAGGTGAACAGCTGTAAATACCTCTGGAGAGCTCAAGGGGGTGCCAGTGGGGGCTTCCTAGAGCCTTGTCACAGTCCCTGGGCCCCTGCATGCTCACGTGGGCCTGGTGCCTAAGGGCGGTACCTGCGAGGGCCTGGCTATGAAGTGGGGGTGAGGTCAAGGCTCAGGAATGTCCTGGATAGCTTAGAGGAGCCCGGTGGCCTGGAGCAGGGGCCACCAGGCCAGGCGCCCACCCACCAGCCCTCAGCCGCTGACCCTGGCGCTCAGAGCAATGAGCGGTGGGCAGAAAGTCCTCAAGGGGCTATTGGGCTGGGTTTGTGGTTGGACGCGGGCCTGGAGAGTTGGATGGAGGACTGGGGGCTGTGGCCTTGGAGTCTTGTGTCCGGGAGACCCGCCCCTTCCACCTGAGGTCAGTAGAGGGGGTCAGGGCTTTTGGATTGGGGGTAGGACTCTGGAGGGGAGGGAGGGAGACCTAGGGAGGGAGAGGGTTCACACTGGGGGGCATTGGGGAGGGTGGAAGGGGACTGGGACCTGTACACACCCAGACGCCCCAGCTCTTGGGGCCCGCATGGCCTCAGCATGTTAGCAGGGCTTCCGTGCCTTCCTCCTACTGCCCAACACTCCCTGGCATTATGTGTGTGTCCCAAGACCCCACCAAGTCCCTGGAATGTAGGACAGGGGTAGCTCCGCTGAGGACAGTGTTGGTGTGGGGCTGCAGGGCCGGCCACCAGGTGGTGACCCCACTCTGCCCTGCCCTGCCCGGGCCCTGCTGAGCCTGAGGTCTGCAGGGCGGGTGACCAGAGAAGTCAGGACGGGGGCACGCCTGCAGGGAAAAGGGAGACTCTAAGGCAGGTGAATTCCGGCTGGTGTCTGTGTCCGGGGTCTGAGTGCGAAGCTCAGTGTCTTCCATGTCATCTGCGGAGCTAAGCGCATGTGAAAGTCCTGGTCCCTGCGTGTCATCGTGCACGCGTGTCCGTGTACTCCCAGTCACGACTGGGCGTGTGTCTGAGTGAGGGACAATGTCCCCGCAGTCCGCCACCTGGTGCCTGCTGAGGGCGCCAGTGCCAGGCAGGGGCGCCCCGTCCATCACCCGCGTGCACGGACGCGGAGCTCCCGAAAGCGGAAGCCGGGGGCGCGGCCGGGGCCAGGGGCGGGGCCTGCAGCCGCACCTTCGCGCCCACTCTGCGGAGCTGCAGGCTGAGGCCCGGAGGGGTGGGGGGCGAGTCTGCTGCGCTGCCTCGCGGAGCCTTTTCCTGCCGGGGGGAGGGCCCGCCGAGGAGGGCCGGGCCTGTCACGTGGGCCTGACAGCTGGGGAGGGGGTGGCCAGCGACAATGTGGCCCCGAGGCGGCCAGCGCTGGGACCTGCAGCGCTGAGACCCCCCCCCCGGGCCTGCACGACCGAAGCCGTTGCCCCTCGGGCCACCCGGAGGCGGCCCCACCATGTTCTCCAGGAAGAAACGGGAGCTCATGAAAACCCCTTCTATCTCGAAAAAGAACCGGGCGGGAAGCCCCAGCCCTCTGCCCTTGGGGGTGAGTCAAGCCTCTGTGGGGAGCCCGGCGGGGACCAGCGACTGACACCCAGCCCGAGGGGTTTAGGGACGCCAGGCGGGGCCTGGGCCGGGCAGCACCATGCTGGGCCGGCTGGGGGCCCAGGCCAGCTACAGCCCCTACCGGGCTGGACGGCAGGGGCCACAGAGGAGAGGCTGGGACCTCCGTGTTCAGCTCACGGTAGGAACGCTTTGGAGTGGCCTCCACATCCCCAGGGCCGGTTGTGGGGCCTGGGGAATGGGAAGGGAGGGTACCTGGGTGGGGCAATGTTGGATCTGGGACACTGCAGGATGTGGGCTCAGGCAGTTTGGGGGCTCCCAGAACCGTTGAGAAGTGGGAGGGCTGGGCCTGGCTGCTAGGTGGAAGGTTTATAAACCAGCAGACCTTGTAACGGGATCCATTGGTACCGGGTCTGGGGGTGTCTACGAAGATGGGGGGGTGTCTATGAAGCTTGGAGGTGTCTGTCCACAAGGCCCGGGGGTGTCTGCAAGACTCAGGGTTCTATAGGACCCTTAGGGTGCAGGAATTGTCAGAGGTGTCTTCACTGGAAAGTAGGTGCATCTGCTGGAGCCTGAGGGGGGCCGTGAGGGCTGTGGACCCTCTCCTGGCCCTCCCTACCCCCACCAGGAAGTGGGGTGCCCCCTCCCCCGTGCTCCCCACAGGCCACGCCCCTGGCTGTGGTTAGGGCAGGACCGTTGTTTGTGAAAGCTCTAGGGAAGGGGATGTTGGGTAACAGGTGGGGGGGGCTACAGCTCCAAATCTCAGCCCTATGACCTCTGGCCTTTGAACCCTGTGGAGTCAGAGGCTGAAGGTCCTCCAGGGCCCCATTTCATTTCTGGGGAAACTGAGGCAGCTTCCAAGCTGCAGCACCTCCTTTTACCAGCTTGCCCCCTCCTACCCAAGGAGCTGCCCAGGAAAGAAGGGGCTGATGCTGTGTTCTCTGGACCAAGCCTGGAGCCACCAGCCGCGTCCTCCAGCGTCAAGGCCACCGGCACACTCAAGCGGCCCACCAGCCTGAGCCGCCATGCCAGCGCAGCCGGCTTCCCACTGTCTGGCGCCGCCTCCTGGACACTGGGCCGGGGCCACCGAAGCCCACTGGCAGCCACCAGCCCAGGCGAGCTGCCTACGGAGGGCCCCTCCCCTGATGCCGTGGAGGACATCTCCCACCTGCTGGCCGATGTGGCGCGATTTGCCGAGGGCCTTGAGAAACTCAAGGAGTGCGTGTTGCGTGACGGTGAGAGCCAGAAGGGACACTGAGGCCTGGGAGGAAGGCAGAGGCGGACACAGATCTCTTTAACCCTTAGGGTTCAAGAAAGGATGTGGGGGGGGGATTTGGAGAGGCTCAGAAGAGGAACGCAGGGAGGGCTGTGCAGAAATGGCCGTGACAGCTAAGGCTCTGAGGGATGTGTAGGAGTTTGGTGTCAACTAGGAGGGAAAGGCAGAGAAACGTACTGTGTGCGGGCTGAGAAACACAGAAATGGAGAATGCGTGGGGGGTGGGCCGTGGCGTGGGGTGTATGAGGTGTGTGAGGATGAAGGCGTCCTGAGGGCCTTGGGGAGGCATAGATGGTTTTAGAGCAGGACAGGTCGGGGCAGATCTGCATTTTGGAATGACATGGACTGGTAGTTGGCTGAGGTCCGAGTGGAGAGAGGTTCTGGAGGGACAAAAGCCTGGACGGGGACATCAAACGGTTGGAGGTGCTGGGAATGAGCCGCCTGTGGGATGGCAGTTCCGTTTTCTCCTCCACGCGGCTGCTGACAGCCCAGCTTCCTGCCAAGCTATTTTCATCTGCTTCCTGTTTGTCCCTGGCAGCCCCGGGCGGGCACCTCGTGTGCTGCCTCCAGCGCCCACCGGCTGCTCCCGGAAACCACAGTGCCAGGGTCGGGCCAGCACCCTGGCCCGCACCCACCCCCCCAGCCACCCGTTTTACAGATGATGAGAGCAAGGCCCTGAGCCCCAGCTTACCTGGCCAGCACCCCCCGCCAGGGTTGCACCTCTGGGCCTTCTGGGTGCTAAGGAGGGCTGTGCGGCAGGGCCCGGCCCCTGCTGGGAGGGGTGGGAGCCCTTGAGGTTATCTGGTCCCAGGGGCTGGGGCCAGAGCTGGTTTCCTGGGGAAACTCTAATCTTGGTTCCTTTCCGATCCTGGCGCTTCCTTGGAGGCCGGGTGGGGCCGGCCCGGTTGAGGGCCCTTCCCTGCGCCTCAAGCCCCCCCCCCCCCCCCGCCCGCGGAAGCCCTGGTGAGCAAAGGGTATGGGTTCGAATTTCAGAGCTGCCCCTGCCCCACTGTGAGATGCTGCTAGGGCCCCTTCCCTCTTTAGACTTCTGGTGACTCGTCTGTAAAACAGCCCCACGGGGTCGCTGAGACTAACCAGGTGTCCAAAGCATATTGTCATTGCTGTGGGGCCCACCCTGCAGCTTGCGGACCCCATGCAGGCAGCCCAGGAGGCGGCGGACACTGGGGCGCGCGTGGGCAAGATGGGGTAGGTGGGGGTCCCTCCGCCTCTTCCCAGCGCCTCTTCGCACCCCGGGCTTGGGCTCTGGGCCTCAGTTTCCCCGCCTGCCCTCAACCTGTCGCACCTGGAATCCTGCCGCCTCAGGTCTGGACTCCTGCGCTGCGTGTGGGGTGAGTCAAGGACCCCGGCCAGGGCGAACGGGACACCGGGGCGGGGTTTTCCTCAGCGGAGGCGGGGCCTCTGGACCGGCCTGAGCCGGTTTGGCCTCTAGCCGGCCACCAGAGACCCCCGAACAGGCAGTCGCCTGGTCTCCGCGCCCCGACGGCCACACCATGTGTATCTGCGGGACGGTGCACCCGGCGCTGGACGAGGGCCCCGTGCACTGCGGCGCGGGGACCCAAGGTGAGGGGAGGGTGCCGGGCGCGGGGTCTTCCAGTTCCACTGGGAGCACGTGGCGCCTGGGACATTTGCGTCCCACCGGGTGGGGACGCAGTCGCTGCTGCGGGCTTGCCTCCGCCGTGCCAAACTGGACATCTCGGGACTTCGCAGGGGTCCCACCTGCCGTCAGCTTCCTGGGTGGGGAGGTACTGCAGGGACCTTGGTGGCCAAAACTCCGTGGTGGAGGGGCGGGGTGCATGGAAGGAATGTCCCGGGAAGGGGCATGGCCTGGAGCCCTGAAGCCCCTTCCTACCTCCGGGAGTCTCCTCGGATTCAGGCAGCAAAGATGTGCTCAGCTGCTGGAGGTCCCAGGCGTGGGGACAGTGCCCGGCAGAATCCTTTGCTGGTGACTCCTCCTGCTTCTCCCCAGCGGTGGCACTCAGAGGGGGGTCCCCAGTGCTAAAATGGGGTAAGGCACCTATTTTCAGAGTTTAGTTTTTTGAACATCCTCTCAGCCATCAGAGGGTTAAAGCCGTCTGTCCAGCTGGTCACCAAGCCCACTCTGGGGCTCTGTCTCTGGGCCTTCTTTCACCTTGGCAGCATCAGTACACTCTGCTTTTTTAAAAATTGTTTTTGTTTTTAACCAACTGAGAACACTTTAGGAGGGCATTTAAAGCCACATTCCAATAGGCAGATCTGAACATGACCCTCCTGTCCTCTAACACCTTCTATGGTTCCCTATTGCCCTGGAGATAAAGCCAGGGAGGGTGCTTCTGTCTGGTGTTCTGATGCCTTCAGAGGTAATGGGAAAGCTTTGTGCCTCAGTTTCCTTGTCTGCAACATGAGGACCACGATAGTACCTGTCTCCTGGGATGGCTCCTGGGAGAGAGTGAGATGATGGGGTTGCTGGGGGCCCAGTGCCCAGGCAGGCAGAGAGGGAGAGGGCTGGGCAGGGCTTTGAGCTGTCCTAAGGTCTAGGGCAGGGAAGCGGCCAGGTGGGCTACATGGAGGAAGGGGCCTGGGACTGCAGCTTAAAGGACAAGTGGCAGTTTCCTCTCTGTAGGGACAGGAAAAGCGTGTTCTTAGCAGAAGGGACTGTCTAAGCCAAGGTCTAGCCTTCGCTGAGCTGGCCAGCAGCCCAGAGAGGGACAGTGCCCCACCCGAGGTCTCACAGTGAGCCCTGAACATCTGCCCTCTCCCACTTCTGCCTTGATTTCCCCATGTGGGGACAGGAGCTTTGAGGAGGAGGGAGGAGGTAGACAGACTTTCACCGGGACCAGGCTCCTACCCCCCTGCTCATACCAACTCTGCCCAGCAGAACTCCTCGAGGCCCGCCGGCCACTGGCCCACGAGTGCCTGGGCGAGGCCCTGCGTGTAATGCGCCAGGTCATCTCCAAATACCCGCTGCTGAACACCGTGGAGACGCTCACGGCTGCTGGCACCCTCATTGCCAAGGTTAAAGGTCAGCCAGCTGGGACAGGGCAGCAAGGGCTCTCTGCCTGGGAGGGCTTCCTGGAGGAAGGGATGTTTGAAGTGGGTTTTGAAGGATGCATAGGAGTTTGACAGGCACAACGGTTCCTTGATGCTCCCCTGGGCTAAGGGCTCATCTCAGTTAGTTGCAGGGACAGCAACCTCCTTGTCCCTGTCCCTGTCCCAGCCTTCCATTATGAGAGCAACAATGAGTCAGACAAGAGGGAGTTCGAGAAGGCGCTGGAGACGATCGCAGTGTCCTTTAGCAACACGTGAGTGAGGGAGCCTGTGGGGCGGGCATGGGGGGGATGTAGGGACCTCTGTTCTTCTCGATGGTGACACCCCGGCCCTGCAGTGTGTCCGAGTTCCTCATGGGTGAAGTGGACAGCAGTATCCTCCTGGCAGTGCCTCCCGGGGACCCTGGCCAGGTGAGTGTCCAAGCGTTCAGGTCGAAGGGCATGGGGAGTCACCCTGTGTCCTCTGTGCACCTCAGTCTCCCTCTCTGCCCAGGTGGGCTGTGACCATCCCCTGCAGGGTGGGCCCAGCACGGGGCAGGTCTCACCTCTGCCTCCCTCCCCTGCAGTCCGTGGAGAACCTGTATGGACAGGGCAGTGAGGGCGCTGCTCCCAGCACCGAGGACTGCGATGCGGGTAAGTCTCCACCACGGGCGGGCTGGGAGGTAGAGGGCCGGGCTGGGGCTGAGTGGGCATCCCCCCAGGCTGCCTGCCCCCCGAGGAGGTGGACATGTTGCTGCAGCGATGCGAAGGAGGCGTGGACGCCGCGCTGCAGTACGCCAAGAACATGGCCAAGTACATGAAGGACCTCATAGGCTACCTGGAGAAGCGGACCACCCTGGGTGCGGTGCCAGGGCGGCCCCAGTGGGGCGGGGCAGGGCTGGGGTGGGGAGGGGGTTCGGTTCTGGGTGGGTTGGAGTTGGTGAGCCTCTGCCCCGCACCTCACACCACTCCCCGGCCTGCAGAGATGGAGTTTGCCAAAGGCTTGCAGAAGATCGTGCACAACTGCAGACAAAGCGTCATGCAGGAGGTGGGGGCCAGCCGGCACCGGGCAGGGGTCCCTGGGGCCTGGGCGTGAGTCTTAGCCCCCCTGTGAGGAGCCTGAGAGCAGGGGCTCCCCCCATACCATGGAGCCAACGGTGGGTGGGTGGGTGGTCGCAGGGGCCGAGGAAGCAGTGGGTCGGGGTGGCGGGCCACCCCCGTCCCCATCTCTCCCTGTCTCAGTGACCAGTGCCCCACCCCGCAGCCCCACATGCCACTCCTGTCCATCTACTCGCTGGCCCTGGAGCAGGACCTGGAGTTTGGCCACAGCATGGTGCAGGCGGTGGGCACACTGCAGACCCAGACTTTCATGCAGGTGGGCTGTGCCCTGGGTGGGGGGGCTGGGGGAGGGGGGCGGCGCCCGGGTCCCTGCTCACAGCCCGTCTCTCCCCAGCCCCTGACCCTGCGGAGGCTTGAGCACGAGAAGCGCAGGAAGGAGATCAAAGAGTCCTGGCACCGCGCCCAGAGGAAGCTGGTAGGGCCAGTGGGCGGGGCGGGCGGGGTGGGGCAGCTGGCTCAGGCACAGCCTCCTGAGTGCACGTGTCAGGCTAGCCATGGCCCTGCAGGCTGACCCGTTCTTGGCTCAAAGACTCTCTGGCCACACCTGTAGTCCCAGCTACTCAGGAGGCTGAGGCAGGAGGATCTCTTGAACCCAAGAGTTGGAGGCTGCAGTGAGCTGCGATGACACCACAGCACTCTAGCCTGGGTGACAGAGCAAGACTCTGTCTCAAAAAATAAAAAACAAAGCAAAAACAAATACTATTGCCATGACAAGCTTGTGTCCCTACCTTAAGGACATGTGAAGATTTCTCTTGGATCAGTGCCTGAAAGGGAATGGCTGCGTCAAGGGTGTGAGCGTAGGAGCTATCCTCCCAAGCCCTAGTAGTCCTTTTCCTCTTTTGTGAAGTCTCATTTCCTCTCTTTTGTGTGCCTTGGGTTGGACAGTAGCCTATTCTTGTTGATTTTCCAGAGCTCTTTACATATGAGAGAACACATTTAATGATGTGAGTTACAGACTCCCCTACCCACCACTACCCCTGTGTTTATTGTTTGACTCTTGATTTAACCTGTGGCTTATTTTGCCAGGTAGAAACCCGTTAGTGTTAGTAGCTGATTGTTAGTAGTCTAACACTAACAAGTTGATAGTCTTTTATGGTCTCTGAGTTTTGTGTCACTCATTAAAAGGCCTTCCCCAGGCTGGGGTTATTTTAGAATCTCCTCCCATGGTTTCTCCTAGTACTTGTGTTGGTTCTTGTCTCTATGTGTAAGTCTCTGATGGTGTAGGCTGTGAGGGGTGGCCCTCCTGAAGGCCCCCCGTTTTTTGACTACCTGCTGTTCCTGCCAACCCTGAGGGTGTCTGACTTCCTGCCTGCGCAGCCTCTGTTTTCATCTGCGAGAAGGGAAGTGAAAGAGACAGTGGCTTGAGACATCAGCCCGCTCCTGCAGGGGCTGGTGGAGGTGTCAGGGGATGACACTGTTTGTGTGTCTGTGCCTCAGCTTTCCGGGCTGTCAAATGGGCACCCCAGATGCCCCTTCCTCACAGGGTTCCACTGCGGGGCCATCTGGGCCAATAGGGGTGGGAAGAAGGGCAGCAGGAGGCTGGGAGACCGAGTCCTGCTGCAGGACAGTGTCAGACCTGGGCCCCTCGCTCCCATGCCCACAGCAAGAGGCAGAGTCCAACCTGCGCAAGGCCAAGCAGGGCTACATCCAGCGCTGCGAGGACCACGACAAGGCCCGCTTCCTCGTGGCTAAGGCTGAGGAGGAACAGGCAGGTGCCACGCCTGGAGCGGGCAATACGGCCTCCAAGACCCTGGACAAGCGGCGGCGGCTGGAGGAAGAAGCCAAGAACAAGGTGAGGCCGGCAGGGAGGTGGCCGCAGAGGTTCCCAGAGGAGGAGACTCAGGGGTGGTGTCTCTTGGGCACTGTGTGAACTTTCCCACTCCAGGCCTTTGCCCGGGCTGTGCGTCCCGCCAGGAATGCCCTGCCCACCCTTCCCTGCGCGGCTCAGCCCTGGGACATCTGAATCAGGCCTGGCAGTGCCCCGGGGGCTGAGCCTGCCTGTGCCCCACACCCACCCCAGGCGGAGGAGGCCATGGCCACGTATCGCACGTGCGTGGCGGATGCTAAGACACAGAAGCAGGAGCTGGAAGACACCAAGGTGACCGCATTACGGCAGATCCAGGAGGTCATCCGGCAGAGCGACCAGACCATCAAGTCGGTGTGTGCCGGCCTCTGACCGTTGGGGCGTGGTGAGGGGGCGGCTGCTGGTCCAGCCTCCTGACCCTGCCGCCGTCGTGTTCCGCCCATAGGCCACCATCTCCTACTACCAGATGATGCACATGCAGACGGCCCCACTGCCCGTGCACTTCCAGATGTTGTGCGAGAGCAGCAAGCTCTACGACCCGGGCCAGCAGTACGCCTCCCATGTGCGCCAGCTGCAGCGCGGGGAGGAGCCCGACGTGCACTATGACTTTGAACCCCACGTCTCCACCAACACCTGGTACTGCCACCTGCCCACCCCGTCCCTGCCGTGCACATCCGTGCCCTGGGGAGCTGGGCTTCTCACCTGTCACGGGGCAGGCAAGAGGACCGACCCTCTGCCACACCACCAAGGCCCCTACTCCTCGCTGTTCCTCCCACCAGGTCCCCGGTCATGCGTGCCCGGAAGGGCAGCTTCAATGTTGGCGATACCACAGGGGCAGACATCGCCAGCAGCCCCCCAGAGGAAGGTGGCTCCCAGGAGGGGACACTTGCCAAGGATCGCAGGGGTAAGTGTCCGGCGGGGCCCAGGTGTTGGCGCTGGCTCCCTGTGGCCCCTCCAGGCCTGTGCCAGAGATGCCTCTTTCCTCAGGTGGGCGGGGACACCAGGTACACAAGTCGTGGCCGATCTCAATCTCAGAATCGGGCACCCTGGACCCCAGCGCCGGCTCAGGTGAGGATCCTGCCAGGTGGGCTGGGGCGGGGAAGCTGCCGCCCTCCCAGGCCTCAGTGGCCTCATCGTGCACTGGGGGTGATGGAGGGTTCCAGATGGGCCCCATGGCCTGGTCCTTGCTGGCTTGGGGTGTCTGACAGCCCTGTTTCCTGCTCAGGGGACTTTAAGAAGTTTGAGCGCACATCCTCCAGTGGCACCATGTCATCCAACGAGGAGCTGGTGGACCAGGAGGGCAGTGCAGGGGCTTCTGCCTTTGAGCAGGGTGAGGGTCCCCTGACTGGGGTGTGGGAAGAAAGATTTGGACGTGGTCTATGGGCCTAGCCCTGACCTGCCTGGGTCACACTGGCTGCCTGTCTTGCCCCCAGATGACCTTAACAGCATGGCCCCTGAGCTGCCAGCCATGCCCAGTGGGCCCTTCCGCCACGTGGGGCTGTCCAAGGCTGCGCGCACCCACCGGCTCCGGAAGCTCCGTACGCCTGCCAAGTGCCGGGAGTGCAACAGCTACGTTTACTTCCAGGGTGCCGAGTGTGAGGAGGTGAGTGGGGTCCCTGAGGGCTGGCGCCTTTGGGGTGCCAGGCACTAGCTGGCCCCTGTGCCTTCAGGAAAAGTCTGGCCCAGAACCAGGAATGGGAAGCTTTTGGGTGAATGGGAAGCTTTTGGGTGTGTAGGCATCTGGAAGAAATTGTAGGGGGGTGATGGGGTGGGCTCTTTCAGGTTTGGGGGGCAGGGTTGGTTCTCTACGGACCAGAGAGCACCGCCCCCCAGGGCATCTGGGGAGGAGTGTCTCAGGAGGCACAGCTAGTGCAAAGGCCCTGGGGCTGCAGCAGGAAAACCAAGGGGAGGAGGGGTGGAAGGGCCATGTGGGAGGCTGTGGGGGGCCTCGGGGGTCAGCACTGGCGGGTGGCGGTGAGGCCCGGGGCTCACTCCACATCCCCGCAGTGCTGCCTGGCCTGCCACAAGAAGTGCCTGGAGACCCTGGCCATCCAGTGCGGCCACAAGAAGCTGCAGGGCCGCCTGCAGCTCTTCGGCCAGGACTTCAGCAGGGCAGCGCGCTGCACCCCCGACGGCGTGCCCTTCCTGATCAAGAAGTGCATCTGTGAGATCGAGCGGCGGGCGCTGCGCACCAAGGTGAGGCCGGGCACTGAGGGGGGCCGTCACGGGGGCCGGGGTGGGGAGGTGGGCGTGGGCTGAGGCTAACTGCCCCCCCACCTCCAGGGCATCTACCGGGTCAACGGGGTGAAGACGCGCGTGGAGAAGCTGTGCCAGGCCTTTGAGAATGGCAAAGAGCTGGTGGAGCTGTCGCAGGCCCCACCCCACGACATCAGCAACGTCCTCAAGCTCTACCTGCGCCAGGTGAGACCCGCTGGAGGTGGGCAGGGCAGAGGCCCAGCTGACCCAGTGCCTGGAAGGGGCATGGCCAGGGCAGGAGCAGGTGACACCGGGTGGGGCGGAAAGGCTGTCGTGGGTGGGTGAGGCCGAGGCTAGGGGCGTGGCCAGGGCAGACTAGAGGGGGCCAACATTCGGCAGGGGCGTGGTCATGGCTGGGGCTAGGGGCGGAGCCCTGGCAGGTATGCCGGACTGGGGCAGGCCCACCCACCCCAGCGCTGACCCCTCGTCCGCAGCTGCCGGAGCCGCTCATCTCCTTCCGCCTCTACCACGAGCTCGTGGGGCTGGCCAAGGACAGCCTGAAGGCAGAGGCTGAGGCCAAGGCGGCCTCCCGGGGCCGGCAGGACGGCTCTGAGAGTGAGGCGACAGCCGTGGCTATGGCGGGCCGGCTGCGGGAGCTCCTGCGGGACCTGCCACCTGAGAACTGGGCCACGCTGCAGTACCTGATACGGCACCTGCGCAGGTGAGGGCAGGGGTAGGGGTGGCAGGGGTCCCCGGGGGCTGCTCACATGCACCCCTCACGCTCCTGGCCCCCCAGAATCGTGGAAGTGGAGCAGGACAACAAGATGACCTCGGGGAACCTGGGCATTGTGTTCGGGCCCACCTTGCTGCGGCCTCGGCCTACTGAGGCCACTGTGTCCCTCTCCTCGCTGGTGGACTACCCCCACCAGGCCCGCATCATTGAGACCCTCATCATCCACTACGGCCTGGTCTTCAAGGAGGAACCAGAGGAGGCACCCGAAGGCCAGGTGAGGACAGGGGTCAGGCCCAGGGCCATCCGTGCAGGTGATGGTGAGGGCTGTTGGGGGCAGCGGTGGTGGTCTGTTGCACCCACGATGGGGAAAGAACGGGTCTGGACAGGGCTCATTTTGTTTGCGAGGTGCCTTCTAAGCAAAGAACTGGCGGAGAGCCCTGGGTGGTGCAAAGGCCCGGTGGCCGCCCCTCCACTCTCTGGCACTCACGTCAGACCTCTGTTCACCATGCCATTGCTGGCTGGCTCGAGTCACCTGCCCCTGCGCCCAGCTGACAGGTTTTGCTTTCACCTTCTCAGGCCTCCGTTTCTAGGAATCGTGTCTGTCTCGTTTCCTGAAAGTGTCTTGTCCCCTTCTTCTGTCTTCAAGTCTTCCTTCTATTTCTTTATCTGTTTTCCGGCGTCTCTCACGTGGAGGGAGGCAGCTTCCTGGGTTTCCTCCTCCACCGCTCTGCAGAAGCCCAGAGTGTGTTGGGGGTCAGAGTGGCTCAGCCTCTGATAAGAGCTGACTGTTGGGACTCGGCCTGTTTATATCAGTGTTGTGGGTCACGGCCTCAGCAGGAGAGGTGTCAGTGACTTTTAGGGGGTTGTTTTGTTACTTTATTCCTGGCCCCTCTCTGACCTCTGTTCTGTCCTCGCAGGGCGGGTCCTCTGACCCACAGGCCGAAGTGGTCGTCCAGGTGCCGTACCTGGAGGCAGGCGAGGGGGCTGCCTACCCCCTGCAGGAGGAGGTGGAGGACGGGGGAGAAGGTGAGTGCCTGCGGTCACTGCTCAGCCTGTCACCTCAGCGACACTGGGGGAGGCCAGGACGTTTTGCCAGCACACGCAGGTGCCTGGTGACAATCTGCGCACAACAGCTGGTTGGTCCACGTCTCAGTGCCCGGAAGCCGCACGTTCTGTGGACTTTGTCTGCCATGAGGACATTTGTTGAATGTTCGTTCTTTTTCCTTCGCTCTGTTGCAAGCACAAGCAAAGCAGTGCTTTTTCAGGGTCCACACTGAGAAATGGGCGCCTCGAATGTTCACGTGATGCCTGTGTGCTGTCTCTAGAGACACCAGGCACCAGGCTGGGCTGAGCATGTCACCTGCGGGCGTGTGCTTTCCGAGGGCAGGGATGGGGCTTGGTTGGGGTGGGGGCCCCAGGATTTGACTCAGGTGGGGCCTGCCTCACGGTGTCAAAGGTGACTGACCCGGGGCCTCCCTTCTGGTCATGGGACACCTCTCTCCTACCCCATCTGTCTTCCTCAGAATCCCGAGTTGCGTCCAACGACTCGGACTCGGAGCTGGAGGAGGCCTCTGACCTGCTGTCGTCGTCGGGCGCCAGCACCTTGCACCACTTCAACTTCCTGGAGAAGCAGGAGTCTGAGGCCAGCCTGGAGGAGGGTCCCCGCAGCGGCAGTGGCAGCGAGGAGCAACTGGAGGCTGCGGCCAGGGAGGATGGGTTTGAAGATGAGGGCGGCCCAGCCCCGCAGCTCTCCATGTACAACACCAACCAGTCCAACAACGTGGGACGGGGCCGGCTGCCCACTGTGAGACTCCACGGCGGGCGGATCGCACTGGGCACCTGCGGGGAGAGGCAGCCAGAGTTCGTCTGAGCTGGGGTGGGGCAGGGCCCATGGCCAGCTTCTCTCCCACAGGCTCCAGCCCTTCTGGAGCGTCCCTGGCCCAGGGCACAGCTCGGCCACACTGTCCTGGGGTCGCTGCCACAAGCACCTGGACTTGGACAGTCCCGCCAGCACACGGGCTCCTCCCTCCAGCCCACACAGCAGGGTGGGCAGTGCTGGCCACCTCCTCCCGAAAGCGTCCAGGATCATGGGGGCCAGCTATGCCGCAGGGACCCTGCACACCCGCTCCACGCCCCAGAACTGAGCTGGAGGAACTCTGCTCTCTCAAGTTGCCCGGCCTTGCTGGGAGCACCCACAGGGCTCTGTGGACAGAAGAACCTGTCCCTGCTCAGCGCACCCCTCATTCCCCCGGGGCCTGGTCATCACGTGGACAGCAGGCCCAGCCCTGCCCTCTCACCGTCCGCCGTTTGGAGCAGATGCAGCGTCTGGGGCAGAAGGCCATTCTGGAAGCCGTGGATGGGGGTGGAGGCTGGCCTTTCGTGCAGCTTCCCAGGCTGCAGGATGGCTGGGCCCGCACAGCGGCCTCCGGACGCCTTCGCTTTTTCAGAAAACCAGGCTCGGACACCTGGGGTTTAGGTACATGGTGAAGTCACTTACAGGTCACATGTAATTCTTTGACATGCACATTTATTTTGCTTAAAATAAAGTTGTTAATCTCATCTGTTTCCTGCGGTGGCAGCAGCCTGGGAAGGGGAAGAGGCTGGAGGGGCGCAGAGGGCCCTCGGTGGCTCCCGGGGAGACCTGCGGGGAAGAGATTCTGCGGGAGCCGAGGCGGTGGGGCGGCCCGGGTGGCCTTTGGACAGGCCGTGCAGATTTCTCATGTAAACTTACAGCTCAGGGCCATCCAACAGAACTTTCCAGATGGCGGGTACGTTCTCCATCCTCGAGGTCCTTCCTGTACGCCAGCCCCAAGTGGCCACCAAGCACTGGAAATGTGGCCAGTGTGCTTACAGAACTGCATTTCAAAGTTATTTTGTTTTAAGCCAGGCGTGGTGGTGGCACCCGTAGTCTTAGCTACTCGGGAAGCTGAGGCAGGAGGATCGCTTGAGCACAGGAGTTCGAGGGTGCAGTGAGCTGTGATGACGCCACTGCACTCCAGCTGGGTGACAGAATGAGACCCTGTCTCTAAGAAACTTACCCCGATTAGACAAAAGGTGAAGGATCTGTATGGACACTTCTCCCAAAATACACAAATGGCCAACAAACACATGAAAGATGCTCAGCATCGTCAGCCACCAGGGAAAAGCCAACGGATACCACAAGGAGAAACCACTTGACCCCCAGCGATAATAAAAAAGACGTATGATGATAAGCATTGGAGAGGTCGCGGAGGAACTGGACCCCCACACCTGGCTGGGGGACGTAACCTGGTGTGGCTGCTGGGGGAGTCTGGGGGGCTCCTGCAAAGATTAAAAAAGTCACCACACGACCAGCAGCTCCACTCCTGGGTCTCCACTGGAGAGAGAGCAAAGTGCACGTCCACACACAGGCCTGCACGCGAGTGTTTACAGCAGCAGGTTCACAACAGCCAAAGAGCAGAAAAACCCAAGTGTCCGCCAATGAATAAACACACGTGGCCCACCACACACTGGAACATCACTCAGCCATGAAAAGGGACGAGGCTCCGACACAGGCTATAGTGTGAATGGCCCTCGAGGACATCGTGCTCAGTGAGAGACGCCAGACACAGAAAGACACACAGTGTGTGACTCCGTTTACATAAAATGTCCAGAACAGGCAGATCCACAGGGATGGGATGTGGATTTGTGGTCACCAGGGGCTGAGGGAGGGGCTTGGGTTTCCATGTGGAGTGACGGGAACGTCCTAGAACTAGATTGGAGGTGATTGTTGTAGTACATTGTAAACATACACATGCATTGCTGGGCATGGTGCACACACCTGTAGTCTCAGCCATTCGGGAAGCTGAGGTGGGAGGATCGCTTGAGCCCAGACTGGGCAACACAGTGACAGCACCTCTAAAAAAATTAAAATTCAAAACATACACCAATTGCACAAGAATGAATCCTGTATGATACATCAATTATATCTCAATAAAGCAGTTATGAAAAAGAAAAGAAATGCCTACAACTGCTCTAAAGCAGGGTAGGCAAGGCCTTCTGAAATCAAACACCAAAGGAGAAACGTGGACAGTCTGACCCCAAACTTCTACGCGAGAAAAGCCGCAGGAACAGCCGCACACCAGAGAACCACCCCCACACCGAGTGTGCGGGAAGAGACACAAAGACGCTCACACCTGTGCGGACCCAGGAAGGGCAGAGGAATACTGAGGTGGGAGGCCACATGGCGGGGGGAGCTGGCATTTTGGGGCAAAACAGGGCCCCCGAGAACTGAGAGGACGACCAGGAGCCCACCAAGCTGACCTTGTGTGCTCAGGGTGACACCACCCACTGAAAACCTAATTCGGCCTTGGTTTTTAAAACAAACACATTTATTTACTCAAAATGTCTTTAAAGTTTGGAAACATCCAACATCCTCTGGCAACTAAAAACTCCAAATGAGTTGTAATCGCGAACCCTGCTGACCTCGGAGCGCTCACGGATGCAGCCCCGCCCCCTGCACACACACGGGCCCACGACCCGGCCCTAAGCCCCCGGCGGGCGAGGCCAAGGACTGGGGGATCAGCCGGGTGTCAGGGCCCACTCGGGGGCGGGGAAGATGAGGCGATGGGGACTGAGAGCCTGAGAGGAAACGGCGGCTGGCAGGAGACGCAGACCCCGAGCCCCCGAGGGGAGTCAGTGCAGGCTGGGCAAGGACACGGGACTGCCGAGTGGCACCAGCTGCTCCCACTGTACTCCCCACCGGGGTCTTGTCCCTCCTGGGGCCCTATCCCTCGAGGATCCACAGGTGAATCGAGCGGCCAGGCCCTGGGAAACCTCGCCCCAGGAAAGGTGAACAAGGAAAGGTGAACAAGGCAGTGGCCACCTGCCTTGCGGAGTCCAGAGGAGCAGGGGTCAGGCCAGAGCAGGGCAGAGCGGGGCAGGAGGATCTGTCCTCAAGACGATGGTGGTTGCTGTCTGTCTGTCCATCTCTGGGGCTCGGCAAGAACCTCGCCCCAGGAAAGGTGAACAAGGAAAGGTGAACAAGGCAGTGGCCACCTGCCTTGCGGAGTCCAGAGGAGCAGGGGTCAGGCCAGAGCAGGGCAGAGCGGGGCAGGAGGATCTGTCCTCAAGACGATGGTGGTTGCTGTCTGTCTGTCCATCTCTGGGGCTCGGCAAGAGACGAGAAGGTTGTCACAGAAGCTGGGCAGACCCCGTCTGGACAGGGCAGTCCCACACCCACCCTGCTGAGGACAGCAAGGCAGGCTCGCAGGGGAGAAGGCACAGGCCACGGTGCAGGAAGGTGGGACGCTCACTTGTGCCTAGCAGCCACACAGGCATGGACAGTGGCCCTGACCTCAAAGGAGGCTGGATGGGAAGGCCACAAAGAGGAACTGGAGCTTCGGTGTTAGGCCTGGTCTGTGCCCCGGCCCCTGGGCTGCGGGAGCCATGGGGCAGCCAGCCAGGACAGCACCTCGGGGCGTGGATGGGGTGGGAAAACCCAGGAGCACCAAGAGAGGCTCTGGCGAGGCACAGACGCTGTCTCCCTAGGTCCCAAGGGCCCGGAGGGCCACTCAGGAGGGTGGGCCTGAAAGTGGCCCTCCTCCCCCAGCCTGAGGTCTCTGGGCAGGCTTCTAAACCCTCTTCTAGAAAGCACCGCCTCTCACTGCCATCTGGATGAGGGGTTCCTTCTGCTAAGGTGGATGGGAGGCTGGGGGCAGGGAGGCCGGGGGCGTTAGGACCCTCACTTCCCGGGCACAGGAGCCGAGGGAGTTGGCGTGCAGGCTGGGTGGGGGCTGGGAGTGTCATGGGAGCACCTAGCGGCCTGGGGGGCTGCCCTGGGCCCCCAGGAGTCAGAACCTCAGCTAGACCAAGGCCTCCTGAAAGCAGACGGGGAGTGTCCCAGCCCCACCGTCTCACCTGTCGAGCGTGGGGGCTACTGGACCAGCCGGTAGGTGATGTACCTGCCCGCCGTCTCGCTGGGCCGGATGATCTTCACCACCTGAGAAGTGGAAGAGCAGGAGCTGGGGGCTGGGAAGGCCGGAGGTGGCCCCAGGTGTTTACACTCTTCCCAGGGCCCTGGTTGTAAGAGGCGGACTGGAGGTGTGGTCCGAGCACCCCTCCAGGCTGCTGGGGAGGGACAAAGCCCTCGGCCTCCAGGCGGCCAGCTCAGAGCAGCCATGGGGCCCCTTCCTGGGAGGAGCTCTCACCTGGCCGCGCTTTATCCCAAAGTATCGTGCCACGGGGTCTCCCGCCTGGATCCTGGGCAGCTGGTTCTCTCGGAGTTTACTGGGAAGCGTGCTCAGGAAAAATGCCCGGCTGGGCTGTCGGGGGGCAGGACGGTTGGTGCAGGGTTCGGGGGTGATGCTAGAAGACCAGGGGACGGGGAAGGGAGGGGGTTGCTAGGGCACCAGGAAGGATACTATCGGGCCAGCAGCTCCGTCACCTCCTCCTTGGTCATGACAACGTGCTCCGGGACCAGCTGCCAAGAGAGGAACCCAGCAGCTATCACCCAGGTGGAGACAGACCCTGCTGGCTCCCTGGGTGGCCACCACAGCCCGCGAAGGCACAGGCACAGAGGCCGTCCTCCTAGGTCCCAGGGCTGTGGAGGGGGGTGCCACTCCAGAGGATGGGCCTGAAAGTGACCCTACTTCTCCAGTCTGAGATCTGGGCAGCTTTCTAAACCCTTCTCCCAAGACAGAGAAGAGGGAAATGGGGGGATGGGGTGCCGTGGATGAACCACAACTGGGTGCTCTGGGGTGTCTGCAAATCTCCTGGGCTGAGCCCCACCCCCACCCTGACTGCCGCATGGTTTGGGGGCCGGACCCTGCAGTAAGGAGTCCCTTGGGCTTCTTCCACAGACGCCTGGGGCCCAAGCAGGGACACGGTTACCTCGATCAGGGGTTCTTCCTACCAGGTCAGATGCACTAGGCCTCCTCTCCACCCCACCCCTCCTGACTGCAGGTGGGGGCAGGCTTGGGAACCCATATTCCTAGCAAGTTCCCGGGTGCTGCTGCAGGCCCGGGGCCACCCTCTGACAGCCCTGCTGCTCCAGCCCCCAGACTCATCTCCAGCGTCTTCCTGTCCACTCCCAGACCCCGCTTCTCCTCGGCTCCAGTGAGGACAGGGCCAGGTTCCCCCAGATGTACCTCGTGCTCCGTGATGTTGATGAGCAGCTCCTGCTGCAGAAACTGCTCCAGGATGTACTTGGGGGCCATGTCGACCAGAGACTGGAAGAGACGAGACCCTCGCACACGGCCAGGCAGGGCAGCTCCCCCTCCCAGGCCAGTGTCCCTAAGACAACCCCCATTCCCTTTGCTCCCTGAAGCTAACCAGGGTTTATTCTTGTGCCTCAACATGGTGTGCCACATCACACATCAGGAAAACCCCACCCCCGTCCCCTGGGCCACGCCTCAGGTCTCCACAGCC
Source organism: Indri indri (assembly GCA_004363605.1). NCBI lineage: Eukaryota > Metazoa > Chordata > Mammalia > Primates > Indriidae > Indri > Indri indri. The sequence goes on from RJWJ010000767.1 coordinate 159,196, forward strand.
TCGTGAGGTTGGCTGGGGACTTGGGCTCCTTTCCACCTGTCAGACTGCTCGCATGGGTTGTCCTCACAGCTAGGGTGGTGTCCCCGTGTGTGACCACGAGAACTCTGCAGCGGGATGGGCCAGGGACAAAAAGTGCTGGCTTGTCTGCCCACTCAACACACCCTTCGGCTCAGTTCTGTCCAACAGATAGACGTGGCCAGGCCACCTGCAGACCCTGTGCCTTGGCTTCTCCCTCCACTCAGCAAAGGGGGTGGGGCACACTGGGCCCCCACTGGGTGATGCCTCATCCCTGTCCAGACAGGACAACTGCTCAGAGGCCAGCAGGACAAAGAGTCTCTGAGTCCCCGAGGCCACATGACCACCTTGGAAATGGCCCGGCCTGGGGCCACTGGCCGCTTCCTCCAGGGGGCCTCAACCTGGACCCCATCACGAGGAGTGTGAGCCGCCAGCCGGATGCTCCTCTGGGCAAGGAGGCTCCTGAGGACGTGAAGCTGGCTGAGGGGAGGCGGAGGCGCACCGACCTGCTTGGCGGAGGGCGTCATGCCCTGCTGCACCACGATGAGGGCGCGGGTGATGTTCTCCTCCTGCATGCGCTGGCAGTACACCTTGATGGTCTTGATCCCCACCTTGGGCTCCTCTGGGGACAGAGTGTGTGCTGGCCTGACTGCCGGGGACCTCTCCTACCCCCCCTCCAAGGCATCTGGGTTCTAGCCCTGATTCAGGTCAGCCACTTTCCCTCAACTTCCACTTTGTGCAAAATGAACCTGACCTGCAGGACCCCAGGGTAGGGAGCTGACACCCCACAGCCACCCAGAGATCAGGAAGTGAAGCAGAGACCTCTGACTCCAGGGAGACCTCTGACCCCAGGCAGGTTCCGGGGAGGCGGGTGATTAGGCACCAAACCCTACAACAAAGCTGGACTAAGGGAGATGGGGCCCTGTCTGCTGGGCCATGCAGGGGAGCAGTTGGGTGCTGGGCCCAGTGGGGAGGCCCCTGGGGTACTCTTGGTTGGACAAAGTGCTCAAAGAAGGAAGGAAACCAAGAAGAGGAAAACTGGAAAAGATGCTGACCATCATAAGGGTCAGAGATAAACAACATCACCGACAGCAAGGAGGAGAAGGGGAGCTTTTCTCCCAGACTGGTGTAGACTCTGGGCCATGCAGCAGGTGGGTGCTACCGGACACCTGAACAGGTGCTCAGATGACTTCACCATAACCGTGACCCCTCAGGGACACACTGCTGCCACAGACCAGCAGGGGAGGGCCCTCACCTGGGAAAAAGACGAACATCTGATCAGTGGGGTCGTCGTTGTGGGCCACCAGGACGGTGAGGTCTGTGCGCCGCGGCCGCCCTTCACTGGGCTTATCCCCAAACTGGGCTTTGAATTCCTCCAGTGTCTGGTCCAGCTCGTCCTGGGTCACCAGGTAGCCACGGTCATGGCACAGCTGCAGACAGAAAGACCTAGCTGACCCCTGGGCAAAGGGGAGGGCAGCAAGAGCTCCTGCCGAGCGCTAACCCTTTGGCCCAGCAGTGGCTGCCACAGAGGACGACAGACCAGCAACAGCAACGTGGCTGAGCACTTCCTGTGTGACACTCTGTGGTCCCTACAGCCACCCCATGGGATAGGACTAGCGTGATCCGGAGAGGCTCACAGAGGTGACCAGCTTGACCATCCCGCCTCGCGGGAATCCAGCCAGGACTAAACCCAGCAGGCACATCCAGCCCTCTCAACCTCACTCAAAGCTCCCTAAAGACAGGCTGACAGTGTTCGGGGCCCCGAGGATGCAGAATCAGGCCTTGGGGGGCTTCACTTAGGAAAAGGGCAGTGGCGGAGGGACGGGGGAGACACGGCAAAGTAAAGGCTACCCTCTTTCTCCACTGGGTCCCTTTCCAGCCCACCCAACGAGCCCCAGGTCTGAGGCAGGACCCAGAACGAAGGGCTCTCAGGCATTTGCCCCGTTTCCACGCCAGGCTGCCCCTGCCAGCTGCTTCCACGTCCAGCCCCAGCTCGACTGCTGCCTCCCAGTGACAAACTCCCCCGACCTCAGGGGATGACAGCAGGTTCGGGAAGAAAGGACAAAAGGCGCAGGCGGGAAACAGAGCGGAGAAGGGTCTGCCGTGCGCCCGCGCTCAGGCCCTCGCCCCTCGGTGCAAGCCCTGGGCGGACCGGGCCCCGGGGCCCCGCGGCCCCGCGTCTTCGCCAGACCCTCCACTCCAGCCGCTCAGGCGGGGGCGGAAGGAGACCCCCTCCCCGGGCCTTTGCACGCGCCGTTCGCCCCCCACGCGTTCGTTCCGCTGGGCGCCCACGCGCTGCACCTGCATGATGGTTTTGCGGATCTTCCAGAGCCGGTACGTCTCCTCCTCGTCGTCCATGGCCGCCGCCGCCGCTCACACCCGCTGCACATGCGCCAATCAGGACCCCCGCGGACTGAGCATACGTCGAAGCGCGCTTCGGCTTTTATCCTGCCCCCTGCGTAGGGCTGTCGGCGGCGAACGCCTGAACGCAGAGACGTTCGCAACCGGCAGCGCCAAGGACAACCCGAGCCTTCCGAGAGCGGCGGTTGGCTGCGCGAGACCCTCGCCACCTCCGCAGTTCTCGCGTGGCTTTGGCCGCAAAGCCTATCAGGAGTTGTAGTTTCCGCTTAACTCCCCATGGCGGGCGGCAGTTTAGAATCCCAGGGAAGAAGGGGAGGTGTGGGCGGGGAAACTGAGGCCTGGACGAGGTCGGGAACCGCTCGGTTCCTCGGGGCGGTCGAGGAGCCTAGTAGGCACGCTGTAAACATTTGTGCATCACATTGTAGGGGGGGGTCTTTCAGTCGGTTCTGGGCCACCTCCAGGTTAATGCCCGCGAGCCCCAGTTTCCGCCTCTGTGTGATGGAGATAATAAAGTGCCCCTACTTTAACGGGTTAACTGAGGATCTGGGGGAGAGAGTGGCGTAGCTCCAGGTGCCTATGGCTCCGGCCTCTGTCCCCTCCCTGGCCAGGGAAGCTCCCTGACCCCAGACCGTCGCATCTTTGCCGTGCTCCTCACCTTGTCCCCAAGTTCGTGAAAGAGGGCGCCCGGCTCAGTGCCTGCTGCCCTAGAGGGATCTGCAACTTCTCGTTCAGTGACACATCCATCCAACTAATTAAGCATTTACTGAGCCACCCACAGGGAAAGTGAACAGTACAAGCCAGGCACCCCTTGCACTCCAGGGAGAGAGAGCATTAGAAAAACAGTGAATGAATAAATGATGGCCGGGTGCAGTGGCTCACACCAATAAATAAATGATAGCCGGGTGCAGTGACTCACGCCTGTAATCCCAGCACTTTGGGAGGCAGAGGCAGGAGGATCACTTGAGCCCAGGAGTTGGAGGCTGCAGTGAGCTGTGATGGCAACAGTGTGCCACTCCAACCTGGGCGACAGAATAAGATCCCATCTCAAAAATAACAACAAAGAGGCCGGGCGCGGTGGCTCACGCCTGTAATCCTAGCACTCTGGGAGGCCGAGGCGGGCGGATCGTTCTGAGCTCAGGAGTTCAAGACCAGCCTGAGCAAGAGCGAGACCCCGTCTCTACCAAAAATAGAAAGAAATTAATTGGACAGCTAAAAATACATACAGAAAAAAATTAGCCGGGCATGGTGGCGCATGCCTGTAGTCCCAGCTACTCGGGAGGCTGAGGCAGTAGGATTGCTTGAGCCCAGGAGTTTGAGGTTGCTGTGAGCTAGGCTGATGCCACGGCACTCGCCCCAGGCAAGAGAGTGAGACTCTGTCTCAAAACAACAACAACAACAACAAATAAATGACAATGTTAGAAAGTGACAATGCTGTGGCAAAAGACAGCAGGCTCAGGGAGGTGGGGAGAGGAGGAGGCCTGCAGTAGCAAACGGGAGGTTGGGGAACCAGCCAGGACAGATTCAACCAAAAACCTCCAGGAGAGGGAGGTGCTGGAGGAAGGTGTGTGGGGCAGAGGCCCTAAGGCTGGACTTGCCTGGGGTGTCACCAGCCAGGCAGCCTGTGCAGGGGAGGAGCAGAGTGATAAAGCCTCCCAGTTAGGGTGGTGAGTTTGGTTTTTTTTTTTTTTTTTCCCAGCTATTGCAATGTTTGGAGCTGGTGTGTTGGGAACCAACTCTTGGGAACCAGGGCAAAAGCAAGAAATCAGGCAGGGGGATGGGAAGAACTCCTGAGCAGAGGTGGGGGTGGCTCTGCCTAGGGCTGGGGCAAGGCGGGGTAGGTTCTGTGCATTGTGTTTTGAAGGCAGAGTCCACAAAGTTGCAGATTTAAGGCCCGGGAAGGATGAGAAAGCAGGGAGAGTGGAGGGGAGAGGAGGGAACAAAGCTGTCCCCACCAGAAGTGGGAAGATGGGGGGGGTGCCAGGGGCAGATCAGGAGTAGGCTCTTGGATGTGGTGAATGAGGGGCTCCCAGGGGACCCCAGGGGCAGACCTGGCGGTGGTACTGGGATAGGATTCTGGAGTTCAGGGCAAGGTCTTGGAGACGGGTGTGTGGGCGTTGTCAGCACTTGAGCCCTGAGCTGGACAAGGTTCCTGGGTAGAGCAGAGTCTGGGGCCTGAGCCCATCCTGGCCGATGTTCTGAGGGGGAGGGGAGGCTCAGCACAAACCCTGGACTGGAGGTCTAGTCTGGGCTGTGTGACCTCAGGCACATGACTCGACCTCTCTGTGCCTCCCGTCCATCCCCCCCCTGCCTTGTACAGGGGCAGGAACAGCACCTACCCATAGGGCGACTGGCTCATCACTGCGGTGTGCTCAGGAGAGCACCTGGTGCCGGCGTTACATAACTGTTCCTTATATAGAATAAGGGGAGGGAGGTTGCCAGGTGTCCTGGAAACCAGGTGAAGAAGGTGTGGGAGGCCCAGGGAGGGAGCAACTGCCAAATGCCACCAGACTGCCAAGTTGGCCTGAGGATGGAGCAGGGGATTAGGCAAGCAGAAACTGCTTGTGACCAAGAAGAGATCAGACTCAGGGAAGGGGACAGAAGCCTGGCTGGGGGCTGATTTACGGGAGGAGAGGAATTGGACATGTGGCCTAGAAGCACGGGGTGTGGGTAGGGCAGAGGCCAACGCCGGAGGGGGGCAGGGCTCCGGAGTGGACTTTACAATGGGAGAAAGTGTGTTGGGATTGACGCAGTTATGACCGAGGAGTGCTGGGGGAATCCGGGGTGGGAGCTGATTGAGAGAGGCCGGGCCCCAGCCAGGAGGTGGCCTGGCCTGGATGGTCAGGCAGGAGGTGTGGGGACAGAGAGGAGGGATGGCTCTGGGGAGCCAGTGGGCCTTGGCACCCCAATGATCAGAGTCCTGTCGGTGACTCTGTGGCCTCTGGGTTTCCTCACCCGCAGCCCCCAGCGCCAGGACTCAGGGTGGCACCTGCTCCTCCACACCCCGTGCTGTACTGTCCGGCAGAGCCGAGGCCCAGAGGCCAGGGCGCCGTCCACACGCAGCGTGGGTGGGGATGGAAGACGGTGCAGCTGCTGCCGTGGGAAACAGCCTGGTGGATCCTCAAACAGTTACACATGACGTCGCCAGATGACCCAGCAATTCTACCCCTGGGTAAACACCCAAGAGAAATGAAAACATACACCCGCACAAAAACTCCTACAGCATTGCAACCCAAAGGGTGAACACAACACAAACATCCATTCACGGATGAGTGGACACACATGATGTGGCCCACCCACACGTGGAACATCACTCGGCCATGACAAGGGACGAGGCTCTGACACAGGCCACAGCGTGGAGGGACCTTGGGGACATCGTGCTCAGTGAGAGACGCCAGACACAGAAGGACACACAGTGTGTGACTCCGTTTGTATGAAATGTCCAGAACATGAAGATCCACAGAGACGGGATGTGGATTCGTGGTCGCCTGGGGCTGGGGAGGGGATGGGGAGTGACTGCCGATGGGGAGTGACGGGGCTTCTTCTGAGGTGATAAAAATGTTCTGGAATGAGATGGAGTCATGGTTGCACACCATTGTGAATATACTAAAAACGCTAAATTGTACACTTTAAAGTAGTGAATTTTATATTCTGTGCATTTTATCTCAATTTCAAAAACTTTTTTAGAAAGAAGAAACCAAGCCACAGGACAGGCCCTGTCCTCATCCTTCCGGGAGCTGATGGCTGCTCTGGAAAGGCACAGCTTCCTCGCCAGGGGACATGCAGGAACTTCCGCCACCATGGGGAAGCCCGGCTGAAGTTTCGAGAGATTCCACCGTCCCAAGACTCCATTTCCCCATTTGTAAGACGGGATCACTCTGGGAGAAGCTGTGAAACCCCAGACACAAATCCCTCCCATAGCTCGGCCCCTGAAGCCCCCACTTCTGTCCTTATCACGACAGGCCACGACGTCAGGAAGCGGGTAAACCTCTCCTCCCCAGCGAGGTGTGGGCCCTGAGCAGTTTTTCTGGCAATCTTGAAATAAACAGCTGTTTCAGTGCACACGCGTACCGCAGTGTGGAAAACAACTCCAGCAAAACTGGAAGCAGCTGAGCCTGTGCAAGGGCGTGCAAACAGAGTGACCAGTGTGGTGGCGTCACCCGGCACTGCCAGGGCGGTGAGGAAATGGGGCTAGAAGGGCTTCCTGAGAAGGGAGGCAGCCCCGGGAGACAATGGGGGCTGCCAGCCAAGAAGCCACTGGGACAACTTGGCGTCAGGACAGGGCTGAACCGGCTTGTGCAAGATCAGGGATATGACCACTTGGCACCAGGATCCCGATTCCCTTGCCTTTGCCACCAAACTCTGAGACACCTGTCCATCTGAGACACCCCTGTTCAGCCTTGGGCTGGCCTGGAGGTGGGTCTGGGGCTCACAGGTGCCCCCCAATGAGCCCAGCCCAGCAGCCCTGCCCCAGCCGCTTCCGCTGAGACGCCACTGGATAGTCAGCCAGGGGATCAGCTGGGACACCTTTCTGCCCACGGGTCACAGTCCAGCCATGGCCTGGGGAGCTCGGCCAACTGGAGAGTCCCTGAATCAGCCTCCAAGAATGAGGGTGTGTTTCTGGTACCAAGTGCTTGAGCCCTGAGCAAACAACGCAGCCAAGACGGAGCATTCTCGCTCTGGAAGTGCACCCCCCGCGGTGGCGGAGCCTAAACTGGACCCCAGGTTTCTGCCATCTGCTGGGCGCACCTGTCGATCCGGGGGACCACAGGCACCCGGCCTCCTGGGCTGCCCGTTAACTGTCCTAGTGCCCCAGGACCCACGTGTCACTCCCATGAGCAGCCACAGCGGCCCTTGTCATGGACGGGGGCAGCGGCTGGGACCCCCAGAACCCGGAGCCACGGTGGTCCTCAGACGCGCGGACTTGGCCCCACTCACTTTGGTTTTATTTACATTAAAAAACCAAAACCCAATTTTCAAACAGCTACGGTGGCTTTTCAAGGAGTTCTAGCCCCCCTACCCCCAACGTCTTCTCATGTTGTCCGTCATCCCGCCGGGCTGCGATCAATCACCCGGATAACTGCCTGCAGCCTCGGAACGCGCCGCCTGCGTAGACTCGGCCTTCCGCCCACCGGCGAGCATGCGCAGTAACCGACAACAATAAGCCCCGCGCCGCAGTCCGGCCCCGCCCCTGGCCCCCGCTCGCCTTGCATCCCGGCCTCCCATTGGCTGAAGTCGGCGCGCGCCCGCGGCAGACCAATGGGAGCGTTGGTGGGCGTGGCCGAAGGCGGGGAGGCACGGCGAGCCGGCGCGTGTCCATTGGTCGGCTCGACGAGGGGAGGAGCCGCTGGCTCCCACAGGCCCCGCCGCCGCGATGAGCTTCAGCCGCCTGTACCGCTTGCTGAAGCCGGCACTGCTGTGCGGGGCCCTGGCCGCACCCGGCCTGGCCAACACCATGGTGAGCGGGCCCTGCGCCCCGGGCCGGGCCGGGGGCCGTTGAGCCTGGCGCGCGACCCCTGCCCCGCCCGGAGGCGCACGGAGCCTTCGGGCCGCGGTGACCTTGGGCGGGGGGCGTCCGGCCGCGTCTCCCCCACCCCCACCCCCACCCGCCCCGGCCGGCGCAGAGGCGGTGACCGCGCTCCGGGCGGTGCCAGGGCGCGGGCGGGGGCAATGTCCAGGTGGTCGGGGGTCAGGGCCCGGGCGGGGCTAATGTCCAGGGGGCTGGGGTCGGGTCCCCGGCCGGGGGCGGAGTCCGGGCGGCGGGGGTCGGGGCCGGGTGTCCGGGCCGGCGGAGGCAGGGCACTGGGACGTTGGGGGCCACGGCTGGGTGTCCCCGGGCCGAGCAGGGGCTACTGCGCCGGGACAGCAGGGTGGGCGCCCTGGCTGCGCGGGTGAGTGGGGGAGCACGATGGGCTGGAAACCCGGGGTCACGCGCCCCTGGCGGCGCAGCCCCGCCCCCGCCCCCGCCCCGGGGGCCCAAGGCGGTGGCGTCACAGTCGCGCGGCCCCGGCGCCCTGACTACCGGCCTTTTGTCCCCGAGTGCGGCGTCCGTGGGCCCAGGCGAGGCGAAGAGGGGCGGGCATGGGCCGCGCGGGGGCGGGCTCCCCGGGGCGCCGCAGGCAACGGCCCCACAGCCCGGGCAGGCGGCAGCGCCGAGCCCCTCGGCGGCGGAAGGCCCCAGCGTGCCTGCGCAAGAGAGCGCGCCGCCGGCGGAAGGAGCCCTGTCCCCGCAGCCCTGGGCGGGCCGTCTCCACGGCCGAGTGCCAGGACCCGGTGCGCGCGGGGCCCCCACACTCTCTGTAGCACCTCGCAGGGTCCCGAGTTCTCCCCGGCCTCAAGGTCTCCGGTAAAATGGGCCCAGAGGCGCCAGGGGGCGTGGACAGAGCAGTCCCCTTTTATGAGGCCCAGGGCCCCAGCTTCCTTGGCGCTGACCCGTCCTGGATCTCTTCCTCCCCTGGTGACCCCGGGCTGGCGAGTGGGCCTGGTGGCCACGGGCTCCCGCCCTGAGCTCCACTGCTCGGTCCTTGCCTTGCAGTGCGCTTCCCGCGACGACTGGCGCTGTGCGCGCTCCATGCACGAGTTTTCAGCCAAGGACATCGATGGAAACACGGTTTGCCTGGACAAGTACCGGTGGGTTCCCGCCCAGTAGGGGGATGTGCAGGGTTGGGGCTGGGAAAGGACTAACCCTAACCCTGACCTCGGCTGACCCCCGGACCTCCTGCAGGGGCTTCGTGTGCATCGTCACCAACGTGGCCTCGCAATGAGGCAAAACCGACGTAAACTATACTCAGCTCGTCGATCTGCACGCCCGATACGCTGAGTGTGGTTTACGGATCCTGGCCTTCCCCTGCAACCAGTTCGGGAGGCAGGTGCGTGTTACCGGCAAGGCCAGAGCGGTTTGGAGGACTGGACAGGGGCAGGGAGGAGAGGGTCTCTGAGCGAGTGTCCGGGCCCCTCCCCACTCACGTACACACCTGTGGGCGCCGCAGGAGCCAGGAACTAACGCAGAGATCAAAGAGTTCGCCGCCGGCTATAACGTCAAATTCGATATGTACAGCAAGATCTGTGTGAACGGGGATGACGCCCACCCGCTGTGGAAGTGGATGAAAATCCAGCCCAAGGGCAGGGGCACCCTGGGAAAGTGAGTGACCCTCCTGGGGTGGGGGTGTGAGGGGCAGCTTTTGGGGATTCCTGACATCTCTGCTTTTTTTTCCGTAGCGCCATCAAGTGGAACTTCACCAAGGTACCAGGGGCTGTGTTTGGGGGTGGGGGAGAGAAGGGGTCAGGGCTATGAGCAGGCCAGCTCCAGAATGGGTCTTAGGGTGCTGCCGGGTGCCCCTCGGCCACGGCACAGGCCACCCCCCACCAAGGGGCAGCAGGCGGGGAGGGCAGCCCTAGCCCCTTGCTGGGGTCTCCCCCACCCCAGGGGACCAACGCTGTCCCTCCCGCAGTTCCTCATCGATAAGAACGGCTGCGTGGTGAAGCGGTACGGTCCCATGGAGGAGCCCCTGGTAGGTGCCTCTTTGGGGAGCCCGCCAGGATGGGGGGTGCAGGGAGAGGCTGCCCCTAACCCACCCCTTTCCCACAGGTGATAGAGAAGGACCTGCCCTGCTATCTCTAGCTCCACAAGCGTGTGCCCCTGCCCGAGCCCCTTGCCTGCGCCCCCGGAACCTTCCACCCGGCACCCATGACGGTCTGCCTGTAAACCTGCCACGGGTGGGGCAGACCCGAGAACCCGGCGTGCACCCGCTGGAGGAAGGTCCCGCAGCCCCGCTGGGCTCGAGCTCGGTGCCCCTCCCTTGGCTGCCTTGTAGGAATAAAACAAAGAAATGGGCCTACTGGGTCATCCTGTCTGGGGGCAGCCCTTTTGCCCCAGGTCTCACTGGTGCAGGGAGGGATGGGGTGGAGTTCCCCTGGGGGTTCAGAGGGCTGCACCTGGCCCTAGAGCTAATCTTCACTGTCTGGGCTGGGGCTAAGGCTCCTAATCCCCACAGCCACACCCTCTGGGTCAGTGCTGCTAGCTGTGTGAGCAGGGCTGATTCCTAGAGGAGATAATTCACCAGTGGCTGCTTTTCCTGGCCCAGGGTGGTACCCTCCTTAGGAGGCAGCAGCTAGTGCTATTCGGGGCTCCCAGGGCCTCTGTCCTACCCAGGGGTGGAAACAGATTGAGGGAGGCTGCTCCACGGCCTGGCTTGTTGGTGTGGACAAGGTTAGGCCCAGAGTGTGGATTGTGGGCACAGAGCAGGCTGGGGGGTGGCTGTCTCCAGAGTCCTTCCTAGGAGGGCACAGGCTCCCTGCCTGCAGCAGGAAGGAGCCGACAAGCCTGCCAAGGGGGTGTGCGTCTATAGAGTTGGTCTCAAAGTGCCACCACGAGGGTCCTAGGCCCTGGCATGGACAGTCCATAGATGGCTACCCAGACATGGGGCAGGGTGGGGTCTGTCTCCCCCAGCCTGGAGCCCCCACCTCATCCCCACAGGGCCTGGTAGGGGAGACAGTGAGCGCTTGTAACAAGGGAACCTGTAGGGGGAGCTCCACAGGCTCCGGTCCCCACTCTTCGCTGTCCACTGAAGTGGGCCAGAGAAGCAGACAATGTAGGGAGTAGGCAAAAGGCACGTATATTTAAAAAAGATCTCTTTACATATATACATTAGAATTCATTATAAATACACGTAGAAACCAAAGGGCTGCCCACCCCGCCAGCTCCTCGGGCAGATTCCGGAGACCTGGAGAGGTGAACAGGCAATAATTTAGGGAGCAGAGAGAGGGGGTGGGGGAGGAGGAATTGCATATATTAATGGGGGTCTGCCCCACAGAGGCCCCCAGAAGGCGGGGCCCTGAGCACCTGGGGTTTCCTGAGTTTCTAGCTCTTGGGACCACCCAGTTACGGATTTCAAAGGCTGGGGTCTGACCATCCCTTGTAGGTAGGTGGGTGGGGTAGAGCTGGGGCCCAGAGCCCCTTGCCCATTCCTGGGGCACAGAAAGGAGAGGCACAGAGAGGGCCCGGCCCCCAGCTCCTGCCTCGGGCCCCTGGCCCCCTAGGCATCCTGAGTGGGGCCAGCACACAGCAGCAGCCCCCAGGCAGGGCGTGAGGGTCCAGGGCCCAGCATCCACATGCGGGCTCCACCAGACCTTCCAGGGCCAGCCGGTCTGGGCGTGGAAGGCACTGCAGCGAGGCCGCAGGCTCTGAGCAGTTGTCAGGGAGCCTCAGCCCTGCTGGCCACGGTAGTAGAGAACTGCCCCTGGGAGGTGGGCATGTTACAGATAAATAAAGATAGGTCTGGAGAGGAACCCAGCCTAGGAACCTGGGAAGGGCGGGCTGAACTGAATGACGCTCCTCCGTTCCAGGCCCCCAGCCCCCGCTGCGCCCACACCGTCCCCCAGCGGGCCCCGGGCCTCTGTCGCCGGCCCCGCGTGCAGGGAGCGCAGCATGTCCTCCAGCACCTCCTTGAAGTTGATGTCGCAGCCCTGGTGCGCCAGGGCTGCTGGGTCGGCAGGGCCGTCAGGGGTGCCCAGCAACAGCCCAGGGCTGGGGTCCAGGGGCAGCGGCGGGGGGAAGGCGAAGTGGGGGGGAGGCGGGAAGGCCTCGGCAGGCGGGCTGTAGGTGAGGTCCAGGACTTCGCCGGGCCCGCAGGGCAGCGCGAGCGGGCGCAGGTTGGGTGGTGCAGGGAAGCCCTGGCCCCGTGCCTTGCGTTTGACGTCGGCGTCCATCAGCTGCAGCTCCTGCAGCACGCGGCGCACGCAGCCCTCCGGGATCTTGATGCCTGGGGTCCGGGACAGAGGGCCGACGTGGGGTCAGGGGTCAGGGCTGTCCCTGGTGCCTGGCGCACGCCCCTCCGCCGCCCACTCACCCACTTGCTTCTTCTTGTCCTTGGTCTTGAGACGCACGATCTGCAGGTAGCTGCTGCTGCTGACGTCGGCCATGACGGCGGCGATGCGGCCCCACACATGCAGCAGCGCCCCGCACAGCATGTAGTGGTGCCGCAGCCGCAGGCCCTGCACGCAGTCCTTGCCCTCCTGCACCAGTCGGCAGTGCCGGTTCCTGCGCAGGCCGGATGGATGGCTCACAGGGGTCCTGGGGCCCCTGCTCCCCCATGCACCCCCACACCCAGGTGCCTTCCTCCCAGGGTGCCCCAGATGCCGTTGGGCCCTCACCATGCGGTATGGCTGCAGTGCGTGAGCGAGAAGATGTAGTTACTCTCCCAGTGCTCCTTGGCTGCCTCCGCGCTGACCTGGGGACACAGGGCCCATGAGGCTCAGCAGGCCACCACTACCTGCAGCGGCCCTCTGGCCAGACAGTGCACAACTGGGAAACTGGCGAGCTGGGCTCTGTGGACCCATGGGGAGGGGACGGCTGGAGGCCCACAGCTCGGGGCCACTGTCCCCGGAGGTCTGCCCTGCCCAGCCATCCCCACCCCTACCCGGTGGAACTTGCGGCACAGGCTGTCCAAGGTCTCCAGCTGGCTCTGCCGGCCAATGTTGGGCTTGTACACGGTGAAGTGTTTGCCGCGGTTCTGCTCAGCCAAGAGGCAGCTGGGCTTATTGCCGCGAACCTGGGGAGGGGGCCAGGTGAGGTCAGTCGCCCCCAGGGTCTCCCCAACTTGCTGGCTCCCCCCACGAGTGGAGACCACAGGGGTAGCATGGCAGGACTGACATCCTCACCATGCCTCTGGCCCTGCCCCGAGTGCAGGAGCCCGGGCACTGTGGGGTCACAGACAGCCACCCACCTTGTACGAGAGGTAGAAGCCGTCATGGGGGCCTGTCAGCTCCAGTGACTTGGTGAATGCCTCCTCCCACTTCAGGCCTCTGTCCACGCTGATCTGCCACGGCACGGCAGGGCATTAGTGCCTCGGGCCCTGGGGTGGGGGCTGAGGGGGGGGCTTGCCACTCACCTTGTAAAAGACCACCTGCCCGTCCTGTGGGTGCCCAGGGGCCAGGAACACCTGCTGGCTCTCCTCGTAGATCTCATCAATGCCAGGAGCCAGGTCTGGGGGCGGTGGGGGCAGTGGTGAGTGGAGTGGGAGCCTGGTGGGGTGGGGCACGGCAGGAGCTCCTCCCTCCCTGGGTGTGGCAGGTACTTGTGGATGGGGCATGGCCAGCCTGGGTATGGCTTGGTATGCTCCAGGTTCTGGGCTTGGGGGGGGCCATCTCGATTTAGTGGACTGGGGTGCTGGGGTGCTCCCCAGAAGTGACCCCCAGGGCAGCTGCTCCAGTCACAAGAGAGCCTGCCCCGGCGCCAGCCCCCCTGCCTCGGCTGCTTCTTCGGTGCTTCCCCCGCCCACTGGTGGCCGCGCGGGCTCACCCAAAATGCCCATGTCGTATTTGCCCTCCTTCTTGTCTGCCTCGATGAGGTGGTCGAAGGTGTCGGAGAAGTACTGGAACAGCGCGTTCTGCTTGTGCACCTCCAGCCCCAGGATGCGGTTCAGGAACTTGGTGATGGAGCAGTCTTGGGGGAGGGGACATCACGTCAGGCCACACCAGGAGTCCCCAGCCCACCCCAAATGGTCGCACCAGCGGGAGGTGCCTCTGTGCCTCGGCATGAGGGGGACTCACCCTTCTCCACGTCCAGGCAGCCTGACCGGGACTCCCGCCCACCGATGCCGACCGACAGCAGGCCCTGCTTCATGTCTGTGGGAAGGGGACCTCACATGCAGTCCTCCCCTCAGCCCTCCCTCCCAGCCCCTGGCTCAGTGCCAGGGTATGGAACCTCCACTGGGGACTCCAGAAGGGACCGTGATGCTCGAACCCCAGGCTAGTGGCTTCTGGGGGTGGGGTGGGGGTGTTAACAGCCTGTGGCCCAGACAGTGAACTGAGCCTCCTTTCCCTCCTTCTCTGTGACTTACAGGAGTAAGATAACAGCACCTTCTTGGGAGCAAACCCAGACCCCCTGCCCCTCAGCTCCCCCAGACACCCGCCGGGCTGCTGAGGGTACCATACTGGCTCCCTTTGCCCCTTCCATGAATGTGTGGGGAGAGGTCTCTCAAAACAAAACCAGCCTGTAAAGCCCAGCCCCCCAACTGCTCTGCAAACTGCTGCCCTGCTCCCAAGACTTCCACAATCCCACCCCTCCCAGGAAGACCCCGACCGGCCCCAACTCACCCCCCAACTCACCCCGGAAGAAGGCGGCGACTCCCCCTGGGTATCCCCGGGGCAGGGGCACCTTGTTCTCTGTCTGGCTCAGGATGGTGGTGAGGACGCAGTGGAGAGCCCGGATGCCGTACTGGGGGACACGGGGTCATGAGTCGGGGGTAGTGGCCCAGGTCCGAGACCAGCCTACCCCGGGACCCCCGCCCCTGCCCCATACCTTGTTCTCAAAATTGTACTTGCTCAAGTCGCGAGACTCGGTGGCCCGGCGGTCTCCATGGGTCAGGGCACCCTGCGGGGTGGGGGAGGTCATTGACACGTTGCCAGGTTTTGGGGCTTCCCAGGGATTAAGGGGCCTTTTTGGTCCACCCCACCCGCCTGCCCACTCACCAGGCTCTCAAGGCGCTTGGCCACGATGGAGGCAAACCGGCGCTCCCCGGCCAGCTCGGAGATGAGGAAGATATACTCGGGTGCTGAGACCTGGTTGGAGCGGTGGGTGCGACCTGGAGGGAGAAGGGGTCTCTCAGGGCCTGCCGCAGGGATGGGACTGGTGGGGTGGGGCCGGCCTGGAGTGAGGCTGGTGGGGCGGCCTCACCGAACTGCTGGATGGCCCGGTCTGCGCTCCAGGGCAGCTCCAGCGTTATGTGCACACGGCGCCGCTGGTTCTGGACGCGGCGGTCAGCTTGGAGGGAAACGCCCGAGCTGGAGGCCTCCGAGATGATGGCCACGAGCTGGGGGGACGGGAGCAGGCGGGGACAGGGTTGGTTCGCGGGCCCTGGGCTGCCCCACGTCACCTGTCCAGCCCCCAACCCTGGGTCACCAGGGGCGACAAGGGAGGCCAGAGAGGCTTGCACACGCGTGCACACGCGTGCACTCGCTGAGGGCTGGGATGACCGCAGTCCACGGGTGCTTCTGAGGCCCTCTGCGACTCCTCCCAGCCCGCACAGCGGGGCTCCGATGCCCCAGTCCCCGCACCTTCTCGCCACTCATGAAGCGCTGCTTCTCCCTGAGGTTCACGTGGTCGATGGACAGGCCCTGCTCTGCCCGCGACTCGAAAGCCACCGTCCCATCTGGCCTGGAAACGACGCGGCCCTTCCTGCCGGTCATCTGTGGCAGCAGCCAGGAGCGAAGGGACAGGCCGTCAGCAGCGTAGGACAGGGGCCTGGGCACCCCGTGGCTCAGACTCCCCAGTCTCCCCACCGCCAATCCTGGAGCTCCCACATCTGTGGCCAGGATGCAGCCTCTGACTTGGTGCTGGACGGCACCAAGTGGCCCCCCAGTGCGCTGGGAACTGCACGAGGGCTAAAGTCTAATTTTCATTTATCGGCCACCTGGTGCCCAAGTGGGTCTGAGGCAGCGCCAGGAAGACCCCAGGGGGAAAACCCAGTGAACAAGGATGGGAAGCAGGCCGGGGAGGACGCCTGGAGTCTTGGCCCTGGGCACCCCAGGGACGGGTCCGGGCGAATCTTGGGGCTCGGCGGGGCTTGGGGACGGATGCCCACCACAGGCAGCGCCAGCCTCTTGGCCCAAGCTGAACCCAAGACGCAGCTGCTGGGGCCCTGCTTCCCTCCTTGGAGGGGATGGGGGGAGCAGCGACGCCGTGTGACCAGCAGGGGCCGCCAGAGCCGCCCGCGACCAGGTGAGGCCCCGCCCACCCCATACTAACCTCTGACCCCACCCACTCCATCTCCACACTCCCGGCTCCGCCCACCGCCCGCCCCACCCCGCCCCGCCCCTCACCTCGGCCACCTGCGCGGGGCCGCCCAGGCCGTCAATGAGTTTGTCCAGAGTGTTGTGAGGCAGATCCCGGCCCAGTAGCCGCACCTTGGCCAGCAGGTCCTGCTTCAGCCGATCAACCCGCTCCAGGACGCCTGGGCCATGCGGGTCCCTCTGCGACAGGCACAGGGGCCCTGGGGGATGCAGAGTTGTCAGGGCTGGAGGGTCCCGTAAAGATTAGCACCACCGAGGGAGTGCGGAGTGCATGGGACCCCCTGAGACCAGCTGGGGGCGAGACTGAGCCTCCTCCTTGGGCCGGGTCAGGGTGGGACTGCCAGGCTCTGCCCAGCGGTGAAGCCCTGACCTTCCCTCTGAGCCTGTTTCCACACCTGTACGGTGCGCATGACAGCAGCAGCTGCCCCCCAGGTGGGCAAAGCACTGAGGTCGGGCCTGGCTGCATGAGGGTGTCCACGTGGGCTGGCGTCAGTCGCCTGGAGGCAGAGGATGGCCACCAGCAGTAGTGAGGGCTGGACCCTGACCCGCCAGACGCTGCCTGACCTGGGCTGAGCCCGCACCTCGGTCGTCCGTGGGGAGCCCAATGGTGTCCACAATGACAACATCATCGTCCACCAGGGACTCTGGGGAAGAGTTGAAGTCGCTGTCCAGGCCAGCATCTGACTCAGTGCTGCTGTCATCGCTGATGCGGATCACGCCTGCTGCCTCGCATGCCAGCCTGGAGGCCTTGGTCCCGCGTCCCCGAGGCCGTCCTGCAGAGGAGAAGCTGGGGTCACCAAGGGCCAGTGTGCACCGGGGCGGAGGAGCAGGTGGAGCAGGCCGAGCCCAAGCAGCTGGGCAGAGAGAAGCCAGCAGGTCCTAGCGGGGGAGGCGGCTGTGACTTCCTAACGGGAAAGCAGCTTTCCGGGGAGACCCCATCCACGTGCGACTGCCCATCTGGCGCAAATGCCACTGTGGTGGATGTCTCTGTGCAGGCGGCTTTCTGCTGTTCCCCTGGGTCTTCCTCTGTTAAACTGACCCAAGAGGCAGTTTAACAAACCCCTGTCCCACGTCCTTCCATGACGGGATTCGGCTGTTTTTACTTGGTGGCCCCTAGGGAGGCCATGCCAGACCTCATGAGGCAGCTCTGAGGCATCACTGGGGATACTGATGTCGCCAGAGAGCGTGCCCAGGCCCCCCTAGATGGGACAGTGGTCTAGGGGCCATATGTGACACTGTCACCATACAGGCAGCCCTGAAGGCCTGGCAACAGAAAGGAGATAGTAGGAGTGGGTGATCAGAGCCAGAGCTGGATAGCCCTAAGCAGGACCTAGCTGTGCCCCCTTAAATCTGGCTGTGTGACGCTGAGTGAGTTATTTGGCCTCTTTGAGTCTCACCCACCTGCAGCACCAGGGGCAATTTCGGGAGAAAGGCTTCCGGGCCCTGGCCTGGGTCTATCTGACGGGGGCAGGGGTGTGTGGGGGCAGTGAGGCCTGGAAGTGGCTACCAACTTAGGCTCCTCTCTTGGGACCCTGTGCCTGTCCTCCCCCAGATGCCCAGCCTGGCAGGTTGTCCTGGTTTACTCTTCCCTGAGGGTTCTTGGGCAGGGAGGGGACTTTGGGAGGCAGGAATGGGGCCGGCCCTGCCCACTGGGGCCCCCTGGAGACCCCCTAACTGGCAGTGGAGCCAGGAGCCTGTCTGGCAAGGTCAGACCTGAGCAGGCACAGAATCCCAGAGCGGCTGTGGAGCGGGGGAGGCAGGGAGTGACCAGCCCACCAGCCTGGCAGTGCTGCGAAAGCGGAGGTGCAGGGTGGCAGGGTGGGCGGGGCGTGGCGGGGGCGCTTACGTTTTCGCTTACTGCCCACTCCTCTGTCCCGCTTCCTTTTGGTTGAGGGAAAGTGCTTCTGAATTAGTGACAGAAAGACGCCTCTGAAAGTGAGAAGTGGAGTTTATTCTCCTACGGGGACAGCCGGACCTCGGCCGGGAGGCCATGTGCAGGTTTGCTCTGTGGCGCGTGGGTTTGCAGCCCCTAGGGCCCCACTGGGGGTCCAGTGCTGGGCCTGGGCGCAGGGTCCTGTCAGGGCTCAGAGAGGCAGGCGGGGTGCAGGAGCCTGGCTGACTGCCTCCGAGGGAAGGGGGCTCCCGGGACTGCGTGGGGTACGGTGAGGGAGGAGCTGGGCTTCCTGGTGAAGCGATGCCGGGCGCTGGGGCAGCCCCGGGCACCAAGCAGGACCTAGGAGGGACCCTCCTGAGGCGAGCTGGGGCGTATTCAACCCCATAAGGGGCCAGGGCATCAGGGAGCCAGGAGGACAGCCCCTGAAACGTGGGAGTCCTTGTTGAAGTGGCTCGGGTGCCCTGAAGCCTCCTGTGAGATCCTGGGAGACCCCCTGCCGGCACCTGCGGTGCCTCACAGCCTGTGAGGGCTGAGGCTGGTGTTGGAGCAAAGCCCACCGGGCTCCCCCACCCAACCCCGTGGGGGCGGAGGCCAGGGCCTGGCTAGAGGGCGGCCTTGGAGCACCTGCCCCGTCACAGCGCGGCCCTGGGTGCAGACATAGTTCTCCCCACTCACTCGGCGGCTGAGACGAAACAGTCCAAGTGCCCATCGTTCTCCCCTAGCACCTCTCGGGTCCGTGCCTCGCCTGTGGACTGCAGCCCGATGACCACGCACTGTGGGATGGGAGGGGGGCTCTGAGCCACTGCCCTGCAGTAGCGGCTGCCCATGGGTCTAGAAGCTTCTGGGCCTCAGGTGACCACTGTACCCAACACCCTGTGCCACATGCTCACTCTTGTCCCCCAGAAGGAGCCACTGGCCCACCCAGACACAGGGACAGGGTGGGGGGATTGACCAATTCCTGCCCCTGGGCGGTCAGCCCACCCGCATGCCCTGTGGCCACTGCCTGGGCTCTGGCATTCTCGACACTCCGGCCAAGGGCAGGCTTGGATCGTAAGACAGACACCAGGGCCCGGATCCCACCACCACCCCGGGGATGCCAGGGACCTGGGTGCAGCCCCCACCACCCTCAGTTCACAAAGGCCCCACCCACTCACCTTGTTTTGAGCCAGCTCCTGTTGGGCCAGCTCCACCAGCCGGCCCACCTTGGCGGCGATACACAGGTACTTGAAGAAGCGCTGGTGGGCCGACCAGAACTGGCCCCACAGGGACTTGCGTGACTCCAAGCCAATCCAGTCAGCTGCCTGCTGGAACACGCCCAGGGCCTCGGCCCACTGCAACGACACACTTGTCTGAGCCCACTGCTCCAGCTCCCTGCCCGAGGCCCAAGCCCACCTGCCACCAGTCCCGGGCATAGGACTCCCATGCCCGGCGGAATTGGGGACTGGGGGGACGAGGGAGGAGGCACTGCCTATACCTGTACAGCAAAAAGGCTAAAAAACCAAAACATGTAATGCTGGTAAAAACGTTAAAAAACTAAAACATGCAGCGCTGGCCAAGCTGTGGTGGAAGCGGCACAGATGCACGCAGCACGGGCAGGACGGGCACAGCTCTTCCAGAAAAAGATGGGACCTTTGCAGCGTTTGCCTTCTGTGAGCAGTCGCTCCAGAAAATGTCTGGGGACATTTGTGGTTGTCACACTGTGGGGAGCTCCTGCCATGGGGTGGGTGGAGGCCAGGGACGCTGCTCAGCACCTGCGGTGCTCAGGATGACCCCTCTCCAGAGGATAATCCGGCCCTAGTGTCCACATGCTGGGGGAGACCCGGTTGTCCAACCTAAAGAATATCTAACGCACAGGCTGGTGCTGTCCGGTGTGAGGGTGAGAAAACAGGGACCCTCCAAATGCGGAGAAACAGCCAGGCCACAAAGTACTGCCTACCCTGAAAGCATCCATGAGCCCAGGCCGTGGTCTGGGGGCAACGTGCTTGGGAATCGTGGGAAGGGGAGGCGGGGGTCCAGACCACGTAACCACAGTCACGTGAAAACCCTGGTTTGGAACAGAATCAAGATGCTGGGTGCCCACCCGAGGCCATGGCAAGATGGGGTTCTGTCACCTGACAAACGCCTGTGGCGTCTTTAAGGACAAAACACTAAGCCGGGCGCGGTGGCTCACGCCTGTAATCCTAGCACTCTGGGAGGCTGAGGCGGTTGGATTGCTCAAGGTCAGGAGTTCGAGCCCAGCCTGAGCAAGAGCGAGACCCCGTCTCTACCCAAAATAGAAAGAAATGAATTGGACAGCTAAAAATATATATAGAAAAAATTAGCCGGGCATGGCGGTGCATGCCTGTAGTC
>RJWJ010000768.1:0-102497 GCA_004363605.1 Indri indri
ACTCCATGGTATACATATACCACATTTTACTAATCCACTCATGTATTGATGGACACTTGAGCTGTTTCCACACCTTTGCAATTGTGAATTGCGCTGCTATAAACATTCGGGTGCAGGTGTCTTTTTCATAGAGCGATTTTTGTTCTTTGGGGTAGATGCCCAGTAATGGGATTGCTGGATCAAATGGTAATTCTACTTGTATCTCTTTAAGGTATCTCCATATGGCTTTCCACAGAGGTTGCACTAGTTTGCAGCCCCACCAGCAGTGTATGAGTGTTCCTACCTCTCCGCATCCACGCCAACATTTATTGTTTTGAGACTTTTTGATAAAGGCCAGTCTCACTGGAGAGAAGTGATATCTCATCGTGGTTTTGATTTGCATTTCCCTGATGATTAGAGATGTTGAGCATTTTTTCATATGTTTTTTGGCCATTATTCTGTCTTCTTTTGAAAAGTTTCTGTTCATGTCCTTTGCCCACTTTTTGGTAGGATTGTTTGATTTTTTCTTGTTGATTTTCCTGAGTTCTAAGTAGATTCTAGTTACTATAGAGCTTTCTGAAACATCTCTGCTTATTGAGGAGCTGTGAGGCAAAGGGAGGATACCAAGGGTAATATTTTGGTGGGACTGTTAAAAATTCATGCTAAAGTTTACTGTTTCAAAACTGATAATACCTTTAAGAAGTTTTTTTTTTCTTTTTTTTATTGAGACAGAGTCTTGTTCTGACTCCTGGGCTAGAGCACAGTGGCGTCATCATAGCTCACTGCAACCTCTAACTCCTGGGCTCAAGCGATCCTCCTGCCTCAGCCTCCCCAGTAGCTGGGACGACAGGCATGTGTCACCACACCCAGCTAAATTTTTCTATTTTTTTTTTGGTAGAGATGAGGTTTTTGAGACAGAGTCTTACTCTGTCACCCTGGGTAGAGTGCAGTCGCATCATCATAGCTCACTGCAACCTCCAACTCCTGGGTTCAAGTGATCCTCTTGCCTCAGCCTTCTGAGTAGCTGGGACTACAGGCTCTCGCCATGATGCCCAGCTAATTTTTTTTCTATTTTTAGTGGAGATGGGGTCTTCCTCTTACTCAGGCTGATCTTAAACTCCTGGCTTCAAACCATCCTCCTGCCTTGGCCTCATAAAGTGCTGGGATTATAGGTGTGAGCCATCACACCTGGTCTTGACACATTAACTGCCATGTGAGTTGTATTTAACTCAGGCTAGTTTTGAGCCCAGGGCCTCATGAAGCATATGTAACTCACATGTCTCTTCACCTTGGGGGCCATGAGAACTATTTTTCAAGTTGCATATAACTCATGCACAGAAAACAATAAAAAATAACAAATTTTTCATTAAATTAGAAAGGATCGTTTTGTTTTTCAAGTTTTAATTCTATTTTCGTAATGAAACACCGTGGCCTCAAGGAAAAAAATTTTTTTCTAGTGGGGCAGTCAATGTGTTAAAAGAACATTTTTTAAAGACTAGAAAAAGTTTGGCTGATTTCAGAAAGTTTAGAAAATTCAAAGTAAGAAAATAACAGGGACCCATTCTTCCATCACGAAAGGGGAAGAAGCCTAAAAACTCCTCTGTACTGCAACCTCTAGAATCTGGTAGCCTCTGAGACATAACTGTTTAATGAAAATGGTTGGAACTATGGGTGTTAAAAATACTTTGTGAAATACAAAGTCCAGAAATAGCCCCAACTGCATACAGACATCTAATGTATGATAAAGGTAGAATCTCAAATTATTGGGGAGAAGATGAACTTTTAAAAAATGGTGCTGGGAGAAGTAGAAAAGGATGAAATTAAGCCCATTCCTCATACCATTCAAAAGAATAAATGTCCAGTAGATCAGATATCCAGATGTAGAAAAAAGTAACTTTATAAGTACTAAAAAGAAAACTTGGGTGAATTCCAACAAAACCTAGGTGTAGAAAAATGTTTTCTTGCTATGACTCATAACCCAGGCACAATAAGGAATTTATAAATTTACTTTGTAAATGTAAAAATCTTAAACACATGAAAAGATGTTCAATTCAATTCATAACGCACAATAAGACAACACTAAAATATCATTTTTCACGCACTAGATTTTTAGATTGGCAAAAATAGCAGAAGCTCAGTGACATACTCCATTAGTAAAATGTGGAAAGGGCCCGTCCTCACATTGCTGGTGGGAAGGCAAAATGGCACAACTTACTCTAATGAGGGGAGTGTGGCAGTGGCTAACAAACTACACAGGCATTTACCCTTTGAGCCAGCAATCCCACTTCTAGGAATTTAGAAGATACACTTCCGACTATACAAAAATGCATACGTACAATTTATTCATTATGCAAAATACCGCAAAGTTCCTAAATGTCTAAGCATTGAAAATCGGTTGAATACACTACTGCACATACAATCAATGAAGTACCAAGTAGTTAAAAAAGGAATGAAGATCTCAATGCACTGAGAATGACTATGGAATGATCTCCAGTAAAAAATGTACAAAAAACGAATGCAAAATACCAACTTGTGAACCCGTTATTCCCAGTCTTGAGTGGGGTGTGGGAGAGAACTGCAACCAAATCCTGACCTCTTTAGTAGTTTTGTTTCTGTAGTAGAACGAGTAAAGCCATTCTGAAAACACTTAGATGTATCACAGTACTAAGCAAATCAGTAAATGTGTTGATGTTGCTGGAAGACAGATACACAAACATTAGAATAAGGGAAGGGAAGGTAGAACCCTGCAGGGATGGATTGGAATTGGAGATACGGTTTGCATTTGTGATTTCTAAAATAAGTATGTGCATATGTGTTCACATTTATGCATACACACATATATGTGCACGTACACATATGTTTATGTGTGTGTCTATCCATGCTCATTATTTCCTAGCTTTGTCCACTGAAAGGACTAGAAGCAAAGACACCCCAGTAGCAATGAGCACATCTAGCACCCAGATCTTAGTTTCTATTACCATACCTCACTAAAAGCAACCAGGTTTCCTCAAAGAAGTGGCTGATTCCAGGATCAAGAGAAGCTACAAAATGAGCCTGAAATATCTGGCAACACCAGAAAGTAACAACCTGCTCAAGAAATGTCACAGAGACATAGGAACTAGCTTGAAAGGGCTCCCACTGGTCAAATCAGGGACAATGTGAACACCAAAATAACTAAGGGGCAGTAATAAATTCTAAACCATTGAAAAAAATTGGAATCCGTGAGTCTACATCAATATATAATGCAAGGGAAAGGGCGGAGGATGGAGGGGGAGATGGGGAGGGGAAGGGAAGGGAAAACTTCTATGGCTCTCCACCTACAAACCTAAATTTAAACTGCTTGGCACAGCATCCAGGATCCTCTATCATCTGGGTCCCAATCTGCTTTTCTAGCCTTATCTCCCAGTAGGTAGTCAAGCTGCACAGACTATATAGGTTTACCTTAATGAATTCCACCACATGCACTCACCATATGTCCATCACCCTCATCAGGGAGCTCATCAGTCCAAGTACATCCTATGCTTCCCATTTCAATGTTACTGGTCAGGCTAAGACCCCGCTGCCCATCTCTTCCTGCTGAAACACCACCATCCTCTCAGAATGTTCCCAATCCCCGCTTAGAGTGCTTTCCCTTCCATGCTTCCTGTAACACTCTGCTTGTCTGTTTCAAGGGGCCTGTAAGTTATTCATCCATATTATTTACAATAAACAAAAACTGGGAACAGTACAAGTATCCACCAACAGAAGAATGGATAAACAAACTGGGCTATATTCATACCATGCTGCAACAAAACAACCAGGGAATTACTGACACATCCAACAACACAGATGAATCTCAAACACATTCTGCTAAGTGAATGAAGCCTTCATAGAAGAGTATTTCTTAAATCCATTTAGAAAAGGCTAAACTAACTAAAGAGAAAAAAATTCAGAAGAATGGTGAGGGTGGGAGGGATTGACTGGTGGAACATGAGGGAACTTTCTGGGGTGACATTAATACTCTGTATCTTCACAGGAGTATGCTTTTGTCAAAATCCATGCCTCAACATTAGGTGGCTGGTCCACAGACATGGGGATTGACTGCTTTAATTTTAACATTATCGCAAACAATGATTTTGTAGGTCCTTGCCAGAATACATTGTTTTTATCTGCATTTATTATTATTTATTATGGTATTTTTGCCCAGTAAGACCCATGCATCTGTAATGTTCCTCCCCACAAACACATGATTGTCTACTACACAACAGGGAGGGACTATGCCAGATGTGCTTCTGAAAGGTTCTTGTTTTATATAACTTTTAAGCTTACAAAGCATTTTCATAAACATTTTCTGAATTAATTTACAACATATTTCTTAGTTTCTACTCTGCAGTTTCTGCTCTCAAATAAGAATCCTTTGCTTTCTATGAGGGGCTATTAGTTGGTTATTGGGCATCCTGCCTGAGAAAGCCCTCAGGATATGCATGTAATTAGTACATTTCAAGTGTTTGCATATGTATTAATATGTGTATGTGATACCCACAATAACAACATTTTGTCAACTACCATCCTCTAATAAAAATAAAAGCTGTGATTGTATCCCCCATGACTTAACTAAAGCAGTTTTGGATAAAAAAACTGTTTTTAGGCTACTCTCTGTTGCTCTGAAATAGAACTGCTACTCTGCCTATGGAGCAAACCTTCCTTCTGTTTGTTATTTCAATAAATACTTGCTTTTGCTTTACTTTGTCAAAAAACAAAAACAAAACAAAAAAACCCACCAGTTTTTGTTACACATTGAAAACCAGATATATATAATACCACCTTTATGAATATGATCCTTTATACATTTTGAAGGCACTGTTGTATATGTGTATGTGTGCAGGCATTCTTCATACATACATGTTAAGGTATTCTTTTATATACTGATTTTTTATCTTTTATTTTTTTTTGAGACAGAGTCTCACTCTTTTGCCTGGGTCGAGTGCCGTGGTGTCAGCCTAGCTAACAGCAACCTCAAACTCCTGGGCTCAAGTGATCCTTCTGCCTCAGCCTCCCGAGTAGCTGGGACTACAGGCATGTGCCACCGTGCCCGGCTAATTTTTTCTATATATATTTTTAGCTGTCCAATTAATTTCTTTCTATTTTTGGTAGAGACGGGGTCTCGCTCTTGCTCAGGCTGGTTTCGAACTCCTGAGCTCAAACAATCCGCCTGCCTCGGCCTCCCAGAGTGCTAGCATTACAGGTGTGAGCCACCATGCCTGGCCTATATACTTATTTTAAATGTCAAAAGTTAAAATCAGAGTCAGGCCAAACAACCTCCCATTAGTATGAGCTCATTTTGCATGCAGATTTATAATGTACAAAGCAAGCTAGTTTATCATGCATATGAAGTGCACATTTAAATCTACTGTAGGAAGTGACTAATTAAAAAATAAAATGTTACAGACACAACTTGGTATGTCAAAATTCAACATTGAAGTTTGATTAGTATTTTGCTATAAGTTAAGCTACTGTCAGCTACCAATCAAATTCTGCAAGGGTGAACATCTCCATTAACTTCTTCCTTTTAGTAGAAAAAAAGGTTTGCTCATAGAAAGGTCATATTTACAAGCTCCTACAAATACCTTTTTTCATAAAATAACAACAAAAAAATTTGGCTGCCACATGAAATTTTTCTCTTTATTTTAAATTAGGGTAGTATTTACATGCAATGACATTTCCTCATTTTAAGCGTACAGTTTGGTTAACTTTGGGAATTGTATTAATATATACCTATGTCACCATTATGGCAATTAGGATATAGAACAATTCCCTTTCCCTAAGAAGATTCCTTGTGCCACTTTGCACTCAATCCACGTCCCAGCAGCCACCAATCTGCTTGTAGTCCTTAAAGTTTTGCCTTTTCTAGAAGTTCATATGAATGGAATCACACAATATTTAGTCTTTTGTGTTTGACCCTTCTCACTTAGCGTAACACGGTAAGAGCCAGCCATACTGCTGGAAGTATTAGTACTCCATCCTTTTTATTGCTGAGTAGTATTATTTCATAGTATAGCTATATTGCAATTTGTTTATTCATTTACCAGTTGATGGACATCTGGGCTGCTTCCAATTTGTTATTATAAATAATGCTGCTATGAAAATTTGTGTAAAAGCTTTTCTGTGAATGTAAGTTTTTATTTCTCTAAGATAAATACCCAGAAGAAGGATTTCTGGGTGATATATAAACAAACATTTATGATGTACATTTAGCTTTATAGGAAATTGCCAACCTATTAACCACTTGTGTATCTTCTTTGAAGTGCCTGTTGAAATAGTTTATCCTCATTCCCCTTTTTAAAAAATTGGGTTATTTTCTTATTGAGTTGTAAGAGTTCTTCATGTAGCCTCGATACAACTACTCTCTTAGATACGTTTTATATTTTTTTCTCCTTAGTCTGTGGCTTCTCTTTACAGTTTCTTAATAGTATCTTTCGAAGAAATGAATATTTAATTCTGATTAAGTCAAATTTATCAATATTTCTCTTTTATGGCTCATGCTTTTGTTGTCATATCTAAGAAATCTTTGCCTAATCCAAGGCACTAAGATTTTCTTTCATCTTCTAGCAATGTTATGGGTTTTAGTTCTTACATTTAGGTCTGTGTGTCATCTCAAGTTCATTTTGTATACAGTGTAATGTAAAAACAGAAGTTCATTTAAAAAAAATGCCACTCCTATTATTTTAGTACTGTTTGTTGATGAAACTACCCTGTGCTACTGGATTAACAGCACCTTTGTCAGGAATTTTTAGTTTTTCCAAATTCTCAACAGCCATTAACTTCAAGATTTGGAAGTAAGAAGTCAAAACTCCCAAATCATAAATTATTCTGTACTTTTCATAGTACTTTATTGCTGTTTCTGAATAACAGGATATCGTCAACAGTGAATCACTTTTCTGTGGTAGGGTTATATTAAAAGTTTCAAGAGTCAGTTCTATAAAGTAAGATATAATGATATATGCATAGGTTACTATTATGAACGAATATATTATAAAAAATTATATATTTCAATGATATGCAAATATAACCACTACCTGATACAGACATTTGGTAAGGAAAACATTAAAAGAATACATTAGCATTGAATGGGTGCCAAATAAATATCATTTAAAAATTGAAAGATACCACAAATATTTAACATTTCAAAGTTATTCTGTTTCCTATATTTATGTTAGAAAAATAAGTACTCTTAAATGATATTTTAAAACACACAGGCATTAATTGTTAATACTAATTTTGTGAAAAATATGCCAAAGTAGAAGTTTCTTTCATGTTATGCTGATGTTGGTTAAATTATTCAGAGTGTGTCCAAAGCAAATTGAAGCTGGGCATTAAACTAGGTATTGCTTCATATAAACTCATTTCCTTTTCAGTGACGAAAATACTTTATCTGCTTGACTTTGTTTTGCTGTTAAAATTGATATTGCTTTTCCTAATTCAGATTTTATATCAGCTGACTTCACAATGGAGTATTCTACAATGATATTTATGTATCTTCTCCTTACATTTCTTCTGTAAAAGTATTTACAAAGAACTGTAGCCTACGCCAAATATTCAAACACTGGAAAACACCAGCGAATATTATTGGATTCCGAGAAGATAAGGTAACATTTGCATATCCTAGCAAGGTTAACAGTATTACACAGAATCGTGTTTCAAAATTACCAATTTTTGGACTACTTTCAAAACTTATTGTTTCTCGAAGCCAAGACTTGCAGGAGTTTTATAAAGTGGACTAATGTGTATAAACTTAATAGCTTTTTATAGATACGAATGACTCACTGTTAGTAGCCGACAGGGCCACGAACACATGCTTGTAACTGGTGACATTGACAAGCAAGACTGGGTGATTTGACTGTGACCCCTTTTCTCCTACATGTTCCTGTCCTGCTCCTGAAAATGCCGACCTTAACCCTTTGACTCCATGTATCACTGACTGTGCTTTTGCTTTTGACCTGATGCCAGCGAATTCCTTCAAGCTAGTAATGCCCATGTTGACTGTTAAAACTTTAATTCTTGTAGCATTTTTCTTGATTTCTCAACTGATTTTTCGCATGATTTCAAATAACATACAAATGTCCCTAGAGATGCCAGGAAGGAATTCTTGCATGGAAACATTACTGGAAATCAATTGATCACACACGTGTGATTGTATTTCTGGACTCTATTCTGTTTCGCTGTCGACTTGTCTTTCCTTACGCCAGCACCACACTGCCTGTATTACTGCAGCGTTACAGGAAGTCTTAAAGACAGGTAGAGT
Organism: Indri indri; assembly: GCA_004363605.1. Classification (NCBI taxonomy): domain Eukaryota; kingdom Metazoa; phylum Chordata; class Mammalia; order Primates; family Indriidae; genus Indri; species Indri indri. Next base: position 8,261 of record RJWJ010000768.1, read on the forward strand.
CAGTCCTTCAGCTGGCTGGAAGGTTCACACTGCTGGATAAAATAATAACCAATTTTCATTTTAAAGGGCTGCTGTTCACAACATTCTCTTGTCTGATACTTGCATCAACTACTGGAAGCTGAACAAGTATTGTATTTACATTCCCATTTTGCAGAAAAGAAACCTCATCCTCAGAATGAGTGACTTCTCCCAGGTAGTGTGGCTGGCTAGGTGGGTTTGAGACTGCACTCCAAGTCCAATGCTCTTGGAACTGCTTTATAGCAGCCCCCCTTCCCACCTTCCTAGGGCCAGTTCCTCACTGTACAGCCCTCAACTGAAAAGAGATCCCCTCGAAAGGCTTCCTTGACTCCCTGAGATGCCCAAATAGCCCCTCTCTCTGTAGCCTTCACCCTTCTACCTCATTTTGTTTTCTTCCTCCTACTCATCTCTGCCTGTGCTTATTTCTTTACTTGCTTATTTTCTCTCTCTACCACTAGAATGTAAGTTCCTTACAAGCAGGATCTTACACTCCTTGTGTTCTCAGCTACTGGCACAGAGGCTTGTCCTTGGCCAAGGTTTGTTGAATGGACGAAATAAATGAAAGGCCGGGCACGGTGGCCCATGCCCATAATCCTAGTACCCTGGAAGGCCAAGGCGGGAGGATCGCTTGAGTTTGAGACCAGCCTGAGCAAGAGTGAGACCCCGTACTACTAAAAATAGAGAAATTAGCCAAGTGTCGTGGCGCATGCCTGTAGTCCCAGCTACTCAGGAGGCTGAGGCAGGAGGACTGCTTGAGCCCAAGGAGTTTGAGGCTGCAGTGAGCTATGATGATGCCACTGCACTGTACCTGGGGTGACAGAGGAAGACTCTGTCTCAAAGAATAAAAATAAAAAAAATAAATAAAATAAATATAATAAGTGAATGCCCTCTCTCCCAAAAGCAATAAGGCAAGTGACAAACACCAAAGTGCTTATTTCGTCCTGAATTATATATAATATCAACATAGTTTACATTCCAGTGTATGGGCAACTTCCCCAGCCAGGCTGGATAAAAACACATTCCCTACTAGATATAGCTAAGGGAACGAAGGAATGCCCACTGTCAAACTACCTCACACAGCAAACTGAACTGGAAAAATCAGAGTAAGCGAGAGCTGGAAAGTGCCTTTTTATTATATTCACAAACTCTCATACTGAATTCAAATTCCATGAGCATGACTGTTTCTGTGTTCCGGGGCATGATCTGGGTGGAAGGGGAAAGATGTCAGACAGCTGACGCTCAGTTCAGAAGCCAATCCTTCAGAGATTGCTGACAAACTGTGATTCTTACTTCTAATAAAGAATTTGAGTTTGAAAACAAAATGAACATTAAATAAGGCCTGTATGATAGCTGCCCAGTAATAAAGGACATCTCTTGTGGAATAAGAATATGCATTTGTGTGTGTGTGAGAGAGAGAAAGAGAGAGAGAGAGAGAACATGAATGTGTTGTGTATGTGCTCAGTCCTAGGCATGAAGCTTATTTGTGAATATGAGAGAATATGAGGCCTAAGTAAGAGAAAAATTGGCTCAAGATTACAAAGAATCAATGGCATTCAATTAGAAATACTTTTTACAAGAACCTTATTTGAATATTTTAAACAATCTCATATTGTTAACTCGCTTTAATTCAACATTGAAAAGATTAATTGATAACAAACATGAAATATATTACTTTAATAATACTAATTACTAAATTACAAAAACACATTCAACATACAATTTAGTTGGAGCTGAATTCAGAATATCTGAAATTTTCAAAGGCTAGGATGAAGTTTACTCCTGCACTAAAATTTACCTTAGGCTTCGATGAAAGCATTTATTAATCAAGTCAGTAATGTGATCAAGGTTATAGAGGAAAAACAAAACATCATCCTTGTATACTGAAAGCCCAACTATTTCAGAAAATAAACTACTTAAAAAAAATTTCTGGGAAGTTAAACATGAGAGATTGAACACAACTATTTATCTGCAGAGAAAGGCTAACACCTACCAAAGCAAAGAGAACAGAAGAATCAGCAGCAGAGAACGGGGTATCAGCTTACCTTGCAGACACTCTGAGGAAAGCAGGGAGAACAGTGCTAAAGAGCTGTGCATAGAGGAGGAAACAGAAATCTAAGTGTACTACAAAAGGCTGATTCACCCAACAGAGTCCTGCAAAGTCTCAACAAAAATCAGGCCCTAAAACAAACATATGATAAGGGCTGGGGCCGTGCCAACAGGAGAAAAGGCTGTACTAGAATGCCCGCCCCATCCCTGGGAAGCCAGGGAACAGCATTCCCCCAGGCCAGCAGGAGCTGGACGGGTCTAGTCTCTGGAGAAAGTGACTCTCTCACAGAGGCCGAGGACTCAGAGGCACCAGGTATAGTGGTGGGGAGTGGCAGTGAGGCCACATGAACTGAATGAGGGGGGCGAGTAGCCGTCCCCACATACAGAGAAGTGAGGCCTCCAGCTTCCTTCTGCCAGTCTGTGCCCAGAGCACCAGCAGTCGGGCTTATATCCCCCAAGTTGCAAACAGAAAATCAGTCTCTGAAAGAACTGTATCCTTACAGCCAATACCACACTTAATGTTGAAAGACTGAAAGCTTTCTCCCAAAAATCAGGAATAATATAAAGATGTCAGCTCTCACTACTTCCATTCAACACTGTACTAGAGGTCTAACCAGTGCAATAAGGCAAGAGAAAGAAATAAAATTCATATGGTCCATCGCAGAGAGAGAAATACAATTGCCCTTATTTGCAAATATGATTGTCTAAACAAAAAATATCAAATAATCTACAAAAAGTTATTAGAAATAATAAGTGAATTTAGTAGGGTCCAAGGATACAAGGTAAAATACAAAAATCAACTGTATTTCTTTATATTAGCCATGAATGACTGGAAATTGAACTTTAAAAATATATGACTTTATATTTAGATACAATAGCATCCGAAGGCAAAATGGAACAATAAGGCACATGCAAAATTTGTGTGCTGAAAACTATAATATACTGATGAGAGAAATTTTAAAAAGCCTAAATAAATAAGAAGATACACTATGATCATGGGTTGGAAGACTCAGTATAGTTAAGATGTTAGTTCTCCCCAAAACGATCTACAGATTCAACATGATCTCAAAGAGTCAGCAAGCTTTTTGTAGAAATTGACTAACTGACTCTAGATCAATGGAATACAGTCCAGAAATAGACCCACATATACATGACCAAATAATTTTTGACAAAGGAATCAAGATAATTGAATAGAGAAAGGACAGTCTTTTCAAAAGATGGTGTTCGAACTGGACATTTATATGGAAAAAATGAACTTGTACCCACGCCTCATACCATATATAAAAATTAACTTGATCATATACCTAAACATAAAGCTGAAAACTATAACACTGATAGAAAACAATATGGGAAAATCTTTGTGACCTTAGTTTAGGCAGAGAATTCTTATGCGGACATAAAAAGCATAAACCGTAAATAAACTGAAGAAGCCTCAGAGAAAAGACATATAATTACAAAGCTAACTTTGCACCTCATCACCCTACTCAGAAAAACCACCAGTGAGATCTGCCTTCACACTCAGAGCTTCTCATCAATTTTTAGCTCACTCTTAAATAATAATGGATGGCCAAAAACAGCCAAATATTTGAAGAAAGCTTCCAACATGACAGACAAAAACCAAAACAGACCAAAATACAGACAGGAAAAAGGAACTTTTTCTGAGGAAACAGAGACAAATCAGGGAACTAAAGAGAACTTTAAAAACTACAGCCAGTCCTTGCCTTGCCTTGCATGTAGCGCAGGACCAGGGAAACGTCTGGATGAGCTGAAAAGGTGCAAAGCAATTTTAATGATCAGTATTGATTTTTGTGACCTTTAAAAATTTCTGTCAAAATGTTACAAACTCTCTTACTCTAGGTTAAAATAGAGAAATGGAAAAAAAAAAAAAAGGCAAAATCACGACTTATTTAGTACACTGCAATTTAAAACATCAGAAACTATTGAGAATTAGTGTTTTAGTTCTCTGTAACAAACTTATGTCCATATAGTGATATAAATGATTGAATAAATAAATGAACTGGGGAGAAGAGACAAACCTTCCACTTGGAAGAATTCCAGATGATTGACGTTGATACTCCACCTGCAAGGAGGTGGAGCCCCCCACTCCTTAAGTGTGGCTGTGTATAGTGACTTCCTTTCAAACAGGACAGTACAGAGGGGGGAAATAGTAATTTTACATGAAGAAATCTAAGGAACACTACCACACATATGTGATGGAGGTTAACATCAAAAGTGAGAAGTGATGTTGACAGACTGTACCCTGGATATGAACTGAGGAGAACGGCACTTTACCTCTGTGGTCTTCCCTCCAAAAACCCAGAACCGTAGCCCAACCACTAGGAAAATATTAGACAAACTCAAATTGAAGGACACTGTATAGAACAGTTGACCACTACTCCTTAAAACTGTCAAAGTTATCAAAAACAAGGAAAGTCTGAAAAACTTTCACAGTCTAGAGGAGCCTGAGGAGACATAACGACAAAAATGTAACTTGGTATCCTAGATGGGACCCTGGAACTGAAACAGAACAAGGACATTAGGTAAAAACTAAGGAAATCTGAACAAAGTATGGGCTTTTGTTAAAAACAAAATATAGTTTGCACAGTGCTTTCGTTCTTCCTGTCACATAATTTATGATACGGAGTGAGCATCATTTCTATGCCTTGGTGAATTGTCATACTCCTGAGTTTGGATCAGCTTCCAACAGGTCATCCTACTGAACAAAAGCACTTTCAATGTAGTGAAATACTCCAAGAGTTCCTTTAATGTGAAATTTTGTGCTGGTGTTACTCCCTTTGGGACATCTTCATCCTTTCTGTCTATCTGCTCCTGTAAATCAACAGCTGAGAATTCTTACCTATTGGTGCGGTAATAGTGGTTCTGCAGGGCATAGGGTATGCACTGGGTGTTGGACCGCTTCCTGTCAGCCTCCTTCCAACCATCTTCTGTCCACTTTCTCTTGATTTGCTTCTCTTCCTGTTTTTTCCCCACATATTCGGCATAGGTCTGGATCCGATAGCTTTCTGCATATTTGCTGGTATTGACAGCTACAAGGAAAAGAAAAAAGTCCTTATGAAGGTCTGGCCTAACCGCAAAGATGTCACTTTTGAAAGGTGGCCCAAGGCAGTCAAAGGAGCACTGGGTTCGGGTCTAAGCTTGACCCTGGCTCTGTCACTTAGAACTGTGGTCTGTGGCCTGTTAGGGACCGGGCCACAGAGGCCCACCCCCGTTCCATAGCTTCCGTACAGCTTCATCTGTATTTACAGCCGTTCCCCATTGCTTGCATCACCGGCTGAGCTGCACGTCGCCCCCTCCCCTTAGCTGGTCTGTGGAAAAACTGTCTTCCATGAAACCGGTCCCTGGTGCAAAAAAGGTTGGGGATCTCTGACTTAGAAGACAGGTGATCTTGGGAGTGTCCCATAAACTCTCCAAGTTTGAGTTCCCTCACGTGGACGAAAGAAAGAGCCATCGTTCCCTAAGCTCGCTTACGGTGTGGAAGTGCTTTGTAAACTGTAAAGAATCGCAATGACGTAAGTAAAATACGAATTTTCAAAGTATTTGCAGCTAACATTACTGCTTGAAAATTATTCATTTTCAGTGTAAGAAATGAAAATAAACAAAGCTAGTAAAGGAAAACTGGGAGCCTTCACTATTTTGTCAAAAATAACAAAAGCAATATGGACAGTGGTGATGATCACAGTGTCAGGTCCTGACCGTCTACTGTGTATCTGTGCCTGATACTTTATGTCCAATCTTCACGAGACACTTGCAAGGGAGGGAGTGTCTTTACTGACGAGAAAGCAGGGTTACAGGGGCCAGGCATTTACCGCGGGCCACACCGGGGTGAGTGGCAAGGCTGGGATGCAAAGCTGGGTTGCTCCGACCCTAGTGGCAGGGCCCTCCTTGCTGCTCTGCCCCTCACTTTGGACGCTCCAGATTTAAGACAGCGCCACGATACTTGAGACACGCCTCTTCTCCTTCCGCTGGGAAAGACTGCTAATTCTCTGTCATGTGCCTCTGGCTGGCAGGAGTACTTGAGAGCTAGAGCTTATTCTCCCCTTGGTGTTAATGCTTCAGACTAAGACAGGGTCAATTTTGTTCTAATCCCATGCTGCCTCCTCCTCTGAGGTTGGTGGATGGAACATGCTGGTAGTGTGGGAGGGAGGACCACAGGAAGGCCTGTTGGGTGGTTGCCCATCCGCTGGTGCTGGCTTGTGCGGTTTGAGCACATGCTCTCCTAGCCCACTAACACTGCCAACAGTTAGTACCCACACTGGCGGCGAGACAGGAAGAGTTTGGCCATGCTGTTGGGGCAGTCTTGGTACCTGGATAGCTGCAAAAGCACCAGGACATCAGAAACATAGACTGTATACCCGCGCCTGGAAAAGTTCTGGGTACCGAGTAGTTCTCACAAACACTATGTGAATGAACGCATGACGGAGCGCAGCAAGCAGTGATGGGCACGCAGGCTTTGAACACGTCAGAACTGGACAAGGGACTCTGGTACATCAAGGAAAGACAACTGTATCAGAGGAGTGTTCCACACACCTGATGCCTGATGCTAATCTTCATGTAGACCAGATTTGACTAAAACTTCTCAGTACAATGGTTTCCAGAATGTTGCGCCCTGAATATTTAGTCATCTAACAAACAAAACAGAAAAAAAACTTCTTTTTCTTAAGAAAATATAAATTGTTCACGAGAAGTTTGCTGTACTTTCAAATATTCAGTCTTGAATTCAAGAGGAAAAGGGGAGAAAAAGGACCCTCAAAGTATTAGAGAACTTTCCTATTATACAGTCTCCCAAAGAAGCAGAGTGAGTTACTGAAACGTGAGCTCAAAACAGCATGTTCTGACTCAGTCACAAGGAGATAAACCGTGAAAGCAGCCAGTTCTGGGGATGTGCTAGTGAACAGTTACTCATATCAGAGAATCACAGAAATAGGATCCTTTCTTGAAAATTTTATTCCTTGGAACAGTTACTTTTCCTACTTTCGATGTGTCATATTTCTGATTTTTGACTCCTTTATCCAGCCTTCCAACAATTTATATCCAACAAACATCATCCATGCATTCCTCCATCCAGCAATTACTTACTGTCTTTGTCCCATGGCCTATGCTGGGCATTTGGTAAAACAAGACACAATCCCCACCCTCTTGAAGCATACCCTGTCACATACCAGTTTTATGTAGAGGTGATTTCCCTGTAAGCTTGAGACTCTCTACTAAAACACATGAATCTATCAACATGATATACAACGAGAACTCACAGGTTCTACCATCGTCTCTCTATACCAACTGTTGGCAACTGAGCACCTCTTGCATTTTCCTCTGTAAATTTCATTCTTTAGTCTGGAAGGTTTACTTTGCAAGAGTGCCCAAAACAGATGACTCCTGCAATAATCTTGCTCTCAAGTTTAATTTGGATTACCAAGTGAAAGAGGAGGCTTGGGTGAATATTCCCCATGAAAGCAAAGGTGATGACAGGGTCATAAAGAAGCTAAGACGATCTGTTTAATGGTGTCTGATTGTTTCTATTAATTTAGCTCCCAGCTGATGGACAAATATTACAAACAACTCTCTGACCACGGCGAGGGAATTTATCTGAGCACATTTGGAATAAGGCTCACTTGAAAGGGAAAACAAATAACAGTCCGCTTTTCACTGCTGGCCTTCACGTGGCAATAATTTACCAGCATTCCTTCGAGGCCCAGCAGCTTTGCAGCTCTCCGCCTTTAATCTAGAAGCCAAGCTCTGGCTCAAAGCCACGCCTCTAATGGATGAATCAGCAAAATGAATTGGCTGTCAACTGTGTGATTCCAGCTCGCCTGTCAGAAGCAGCATGTAGCAGGCTGCTGGGTAACACTAACCTTTTCCAAATTTGTCGGGGAAATGATTCAAGGCAATCTATCGGTCCTGCCACTTTGTGAAAGCCACTGGGGAACCAAACACATTCAGAGTCCTCCCTGTTTCCCTGGAGGTGAGTGAGACCAGTTCCCCTCACATAATAGTCTCATCCACTCACCGCTTCATCGTGCCTGGTCCACTGTCCCTTGACACTTTGCACAGATTACAGCATTTAATCTTCACTACAACCCCACGAGGAAGGGATGTTCTAGTCACCATACAGATAAAAAGACTGAGCATCAGAGAAGCTAAATAGCTTGCCTGAAGTCTTGCAGGTAAGCAACAAAGCTGGTTTGGAACCAAGAGGTGGCATATATATTACACACACACACACACACACACACACACACACACACACACACACACGTATTTTACAATGCAATAGTGCCACATGTATGTTGTGTATTTAAATGCAATTTGTTTATTTAGGTTGACAATTATAAGATATTTCCTGTATTAGGAATTTTAGAGAGTCACTTAGAATGTTTAGACTTTTTTTTTTTTTTTAAGAACTTTCCATTATCAGCAAACAAAATTTCTTGAACTAAGTTGATAGATGCATTATGTTTATGAACAGGCAGACTTAACATAAGATGCAGATTCCCTCCTAAATTGACCTATAGATTTAATGCAACTGCAGGAAAAAATTCCAACATTTTAATTAAACACTGAAAAAACTAAAAATAAAAATTAAGAAAAACATCTCAGAAAGCAACAGTGGTTATGAGAGACTGGAGCTGAGCTGGCACTGGGGGAAGAAGTTGGTTACAAAGAGGATGAGGCAGTGTGGGGGCTGACAGAACTGTCCTGTATCTTAATTGTGGTGGTTACATGACCGCATGCGTTTGTTAAAACAGAACTGCCCACCAAAGACGGTTGTTTTATTGTATATAAATTGCTCTTCAATTATTCTGCGGAACATGAAAGATGAAGTCTAAAATTTAAATGGAAGAACACAAGGGCCAACAATAGCCAAGAGGTTTCTGACAAACAGGAAGGCTGTTATTGCCTTGCAAGCTCAGAAAGCTTACTGTGAAGCTCAAGTAACTAAGACAGTGCTGGAATGGCTCAGGGATAAACAAACTGACCAGTGATACAGAATTAAGAGCCTAGAAAAAGACTTACGCATCTGTGGAACTTTGATTTTTGACAGAATAGCCTGGAAAAGGAAAAGCTGGAAAAATTGTTTATCCATAGGAAAAAAAAAAATGAAACTGGATTCTTACATTGTGCCGAAAAATCTACTCCAGATGGATGAAGAACTTAAATATCAAAAGCAAAATATCAAAAAACTTAAATATCAAAGGAAACTTTTAGAACTTGAAAAGAAATGTAAGTGACTATTGAAATTTCTGAGCTTGAAGTAGGGAAGAATTTATGAAGACACAAAAAAGGTTAACCATAAAAAAAAAAAAATCCATAAGTTTGGCTACGTTAATAGCAAAACTGCTGGCCATCATAAGACACTTTAAACGGAGCACAATCTATAAACTGGGGAAAGATATTTGTGAGGCATACAACTGACAGGATTAGCAGCAGGATACATAAAAACGCCTACAAATCAGTAAGGAAACAACAGAAAAATGGGCAAAAGACATGGAAAATCATGCGCAGTCATTTCACAGAAGCGTATGTGTGAGAAAAAACACGCACAAAAAAGCAAGAAAATGAGCAGCACACATTCCAGGAGCGTGGCTGTCCCGGCAGGGAGCGAGAAGGATGGGAAGGAGAAGAACAAGAGGGATTCGTGATTTATTAGTCACGTTTTAGTTCTTTGGTTGAGCGGTGGTTTCACAGATGTTCATTACATTTAAATGAGCAAAATGTCTAGGTTATCCCATTGTTTACCCTGTCCCACACCAACGGCCATTTCCAACACGGTCTAAGTGAGAGGGTCTCTTTAAAACCAGCCAAAAGTTTACTCCTGTTTCAGTGTCTGCAGTCATACAGAAGTAGGGCCCCCTGCATGTTGTATGTGGTGTAAGTACTGCTGCTGGGATGCCAGACTTCTCAAGCCTTACTCAGGCAGCTAAAGGCGTTTTTGTTGCAGCGACTGTTGAGGGTAGCGGTGGGGGATATTAGGAAACTGCTGAAGCAGTTATACACTATTAGTCCCGCATTTTCTGCAATGGCTATCCTCAGCAAACATCGAGTTCCCAGTGTCTAAGGGAACTGCCTATATTCTCATTAATTCAATGGTTACAAGAAAGAGAAGTATTTATTGTACATTTATTTACTCTATGTCAGGCATAGAAAATCCTGTAAGTATTATCTCGACTTTATAGATAAGGAAACAGAATCTCAAGTGACTAGCCCAAAGTCCCAAAGATTACAAGGGTTTAGGCTGGGACCCAAACCAAAGTCTACATTCTTTCCATGACACCACGTGCACTGGAAGGGTCCCGGTTTGTGTCATTTGGATTAACACAGGCATACATCTGCCTACAAGAAAACCAGAGACTCTGCCCATCTCTCCCACAAAGCTTTGTGTAAACGCCAGAAGGAGTCTCTGCTCGATAACCCAGTGTGTTTCCACCCCTCCCCCCCAAGAAGCAACGTGTGCCAAGAGCAACTTCTGCCTATTTCACAGACCCAAACTCTACTCCCCTAACGCCACCGAGAGCTTTAATGTCAACGGTGTCATTTCTGATGCCCTTTAAGACAACCTGTCCTTATTTCCCTCCGCCAGCCCCGGGCCCAGAACTACCACGCTGCCACTCTGGGGTGTCACCCAATGCCTGGATGACACCAAATGTTGCTTGGCGTATATTTGCTTATTTAAATATGAATATATTGGATACAAAAGTTTGCTCGCATTCCATATTATTTTGATCGCCTCTCCAATTTTAGCAGATACAGAATGGAGGGTTCATCATGGATACTGCAGAAGAACAAACTTTAAAAATCTTTAAAGGAAGGAGTTAAAAACAAATCAAAACAAAAATACCCAACCCTAAGGGTCACTAGAAACATTTTCCTGTATTCAAGAAAATCTTGGATGCCTTTCCTCTTGACCCATCCAAGGGCATAGGCAGATGCTAAGTTGCATGCAGGAATCAGTGATTTAACAGAAACTTGGTAAAAGGCAGATATTTCTAATGTGCCCAAGAGGTACAAAAGGGCAGGCCAGCCCAGAAAATGACAGCCCTCTTTTTATCCTCTCTAGTCCATCCTTCCCCCACTGACATGATCCATCCTCTTCTGTCAGAGCCTGAGGGTCTTCAAGACAAAGTCCAAACTTGCTGGTATACCATACGGGGCCCTTAATAATAACCTAGCGCTGTCCGGCTCCCTCACCGCAACCTATTTCCCATGTTTAGATGTCCCTCTCCCACACAGGGCCAGGTGCTCTCTGAGGGAAGAGTCTATACCGTATCCATCTTTGTAGCAGCTGGGGTATGCCAGGATATTTTGCAGCCATTCATTATATGATTACGGGAAGAAAGGAAGGAAGAAACAAAGCCTTTATGTCTGTTCACAGCCTGTTTCTACTCAAGAGATAAAAAGCCAGAACCAGGATATGTATTTACAAATTTTTCAGTAGAAATCCCATGTGAAGCCAGGCATATGAGCAAAAAGCCTGGACGGGAAACAAGAGGCAGTGGCCCCAGTACTGATCCTAAAGGGCAGCTTCACCTGGGCAGGAATAACCGGTGCACCTCACCACCCACCTTCCAGCGATGCTGGGAAGAAACAGCTGGGAACTGGGGCTTGTGAGTCCTTGTCCTCACTCTTCCTTTCATACCGTGGTGCTTCTCCAACAAACGGCAATTTTTTTTTTTTTTAAGTACGGAGGCTCAAAGAGTAAAAACTAGGTCAATGAAAGAGATCCAAGCCGGTAAAGGGGACAGACAGAACTAACGAAGGCAGGTGGTTAGAGGCTGGATTCATCCCTCCCTTCCTTCCCAGGGCCTCCACCGTAGTGCCTGACACGCAGGAGGCGCAGAGGACCGTGCTCACGGAGCGCAGAGCGCACCAGCAAGAGCAGCTAAGTGTTTACAAACAAACGCCACAGACCCTACTGCTGCGAGGGCAGAGAGTGCTACTTCCGCCTCACTGACAAGGCGGAGAGAACGTTCCACTGGCACCCGGCTAGGACGTGGCAGGACAGGGCAGAGGTGTGACCATGGCTCTGCCGCCCCGACTCTGTGCTCTTGCCATGCCCCCTCCTCAGTTAAAGAAAGACAGGCATTCCTGCTGGTCACCGCTCCCACACCTCACCACTCTCCAATTAAGGCCAAAGAAGTGGCAAAGAAAACTCTTTACAAACCGGACAAGAAGATAATGGTGATGTTCAATTACTTAAAACCTACCCAAAGGGAGGCAGCAAAGTCAAGTGGGAACACCACAGGTTCTGAGGCTGCACAGGACTGGGTTTGAATCCTGCCCAAATCTTAATTTGCCTGAGTGAGTCACCTGCCTCACCAGACTCCCATTACTTTATCCAAAAAATGGGCACCTCTACCTACCTTACAAAGCTGTTGGGGGAACAGAAGTATATATATGAAGCTTTTAGCACAGACACATAGTAGGTGCTTAATGAATGAAGTTACTGCTATCGAATCACAAAACATACAGCTGAGACAAAAAGAACTGTGCCCAAGCCAATATATGACATTCCACAGTGATATAGATGCAGTGGGCTGCCACTCATCAAACTCATCATGCCGTGGTGTGACAGAAGTAAGGGTGGCCCGAGGACCCTTGAGTCTGCAGTAGCTCATGGAACAGCCCTATCATTTAGAATTGGGGTGTAATCCAGCAATCTCGACAAGTATAAAATCAAAAGGTCTGAACTGTAAATTTTCACAATTTTACTAAGACCAAAATTAGTTAATTGATTTTCACAAACTCTCCTGACACCACTACAGCCTGCTTTTGGAACAGTCATGTCATTCATTCATTCCTAAACACTGGCACCAGGCACAGTGCTGGGTGGTGGGGTGCGGCAGAGGGGAAGAGACGTTCCCTGCCCTTGAGCAGCCCACGACCTAGAGGAGGAGTAAGGGAAGGAAAAGACTGTAGAGGAACCCCAGCTAGGCATGAACCCAGGCGGGAAATGATGACTTTCACATGAGTAGGGGCGGCAGCGAAGGAGAAGTAAATACGGATATTAAAGGCTGACCAGGAGAGGAAGACCTGCCGTCTAGGCTGTAAGTTCCCACAGCCCATGCCAGCTGCCTGGGCATTTAATGAATGATGTCACTAAGGAACACTGTTTCGATTAACCAGCCTGGTGTTTTTCTTTTTTCATGGTTACAGGCTGAAAAGTCAATTAAAAATTATTAAACCTACCATTTATTAAGTACTTTCTATATGTCAAGAACTATGCTAGCTGCTTTGGAAACAAATGCAGTTGACCCCTGAACAACCCAGGTCCAGTCATATGTGGATTTTCTTTTCAAGCAAATGCAGACTGAAAATACAGTATTTGGCGGATGCGAAGCCTGTGTACATGGAGAGCTGACTTTCCCTAAACGCAAGCTTGCAGGGCAGACCGTGGCACTTGAGTAAACACAGATCTGAGCACGCGTGGTGGGTGCCGGAACCAACCCCTGCAGATACCGAAGGGCGACTATATATTTAATTCTCCCTTGTTCATTTATTCATCTATTCATTTATTTGTGAACAACCAAGCCATCTGCTAAAACTGGACAACTGAGGCTATGAGTGAATCAGAGAGACACAGCCCTAGTACTCGTGGGGGAGAGAGAGCACAGACCACCACACCTGCGCTGACGTTAGAAAAGGAGCTGTGCTCTGGGGTTTCCCAAGGGCTCTGGGACAGTTTCCCCACGGAAATGGCATGCTGGTCTTTCCTGAGACTTGACAGCTGGGAGAGCAGATGGTGTAGAAAATACCAAAGGTGTGTTCCAGGCAGAAGGAATATGAAGTGACCAATCTTGGAATGAGGCGACAGTCTGGACTGGGGACTGAAAGACCAGAATGGCAAAACCAGGCAGGGAAGCTGGAGTGACGGGCAGAGGCACCGTGCTAAGGTGCAGTGGGAGCCACTGAAGGTTTGCTCAGGAGGAGCTTGGGATGGGATCTCCCCCTCCTGACTGCGATTTGGGGAGATAGGTAGGAAGCCAGTGGAACAAATAGGCAGAGAAAGGATGGCAGCTAGTTAGGATGGAGGAGGTGGGGATACAGAGAAAAAGACAGAATGCAGAGACAGTCCTTGGAGTCTCAGCCTGGGCAGTGCAAGGTTGCACTGTTTAGGGACCAGGGAACAGGAGACAGAGCACAGGGATGGGGTAGATGGTGGCTCTGGGGTACCTGGGAAATGTGGGACAGACAGGCAGGGAGAGTCGATTTCGGAATCTCTGGCACGAAGGCAGCTTGAGCCCTGAGACAGGACAGAATCTCTAATGGAGAAGGCACAGATTAAGAAGTCTCCAGAGTGAACTCTGAGGAACACCCACCTTCAGTCATTCTGCGGACGGGAGAGCAGGCACGGGAGCTGGGAAGTTATGGGCTGAAGGGGAGGGGGACAAACGTGGCAAGCACGATGTCCAAGGATTCGAGAACACACTGCAGTGTACTGAGCGATGGGCTGGGAGAGAAGGTTGTCTGCTGGGGTGTGGCGGGAGGTCACTGGGGCCCTTGGTAAGAATAAGCTCAGTGGTGTGGGGACCACAGCTAGAGCAGAGTGAGTGAGGACCCCGGCATGGTGTGGGCTGCAGACCACGGGAATTCCTAACAGGAAGGAAAGTGTCGGGAGAGAAGGCGAGTCAGGATCATGAAAAGATGGAAGGGATCCACAGGTTTTCATGCCAGAGACAGTCACCTTCGATTGAGTACCACCAATCTGCCCGAAGCTTTTTCTCCTCAAAACAACCTGACGAGGTATTAATAGTATAGGTAACAACTGAGCTTTTACACACGAGAAAACAGAGGCTGAGGGAGGCTGCGTAACCTGCTGAAGGCCCCGACTGCTAACTGGCAGCGCCGGGACCGGAAGCCCGAGCTCCCTGACTCTGACACTGTCCTTCTGATGACAGTTTCAATCTACCCCTCAAAGCAGTCAACAGAGCAGCTGCTCTCAAACCCAGCCAAACAAAAAAAGGTTTTCACAAGTGCTGACACAGCTCCTTGAAAAGTGGGGTAGTGATAGGCAGAAGGTAAGAAGGAATTTATGATGGAGTCAAGTAGGAGCAGATGGAGTTCAGAAAAAAGTTTTGAATTGTTATTTATTTTTTTAAAAAAAGAAGAATACCTTTTTTTTTTTAAAAGATGAAACACACCTTAAAATAGGAGTTGGGAAGCAATTCCGTACTTAACAGTCTTGAGGAAGCTGACAGACAGCTGAAAGGCCTAAGCAATTTACAACATTCTTCACACTTCATGGGAGAAATTAAGAATGATGTCTCAACCACACAAGAATAATTTAAGGTAAAATCAAAGATCTCCTAGATCATGTGAAATGGCAGATCCTAAATGTCAAGAACACTGAATAAATTCCACTCCAAAGAAGACTACATAGCACATGTTTTAGTTATGCTATTTTATATCTTCAAGGTCTGCTTATATACATATCATAAAGAACAAATAGATAACAATCACGGTTTATAGGGAGGTTACAAAGCACCAGGTGCTATATTACCTCTAATCCTGAATATATTATTCTAAATCCTACACTATCCTAATATATTAATCTTAATCTGTTCTTTTCTATCTCTAATCCTATCTCTGTAGGACAGCCTACTTTGAATAGGGAACCTCAGACAGGTTAAGTAACTTGCCTGATGTCACAGTGCTAGACTGCGGGAAATGGCCAGGACTTAACCCATCGCTGACACCACTTCCCCTACCTGAGTGCCTTTCCCGCTTTAATGGCAGCTTACAGCTTGCAATGGGTTTGAAATCACAACAGTATCACCAAACACCCCCTACTGTCACTACAGAAAACCCACTCTGATGTGTTCTGTTCATCTTTCTCTCTTCTTTTTTTTATGCTGCTATCAACCAGCATTGATTTCCTGACCCACTAACGGGCCCTGACCTGAAGACTGAAACACACCACAGCTCACTGACACCCACCATTCAAAACAGCATTTCTATTCAACAATGCGCTTTGTGTTCTAAAAGGTTAATCAACAAAAGAACTTTGAGGACACGACCTATTCGGAGCCTGTGTGTAATTGAGCCACTGGATGGAGGCAGTGTCTGGGTCTACAGTCAGATTAAGTAGGGTCCTTTCATCTGGACCTATTCTCAGGAACTTCGGAAGCCAGGTACAAATATACACCAAATACACATATACACCACCAGCACCAACACGACACTTTTGGACTAGGTAACCTTGGCAACTTGTTGAGCTGTTTATGAAGCATTAAATCTGCCACAAGATAAAGCATAAGTAGCATCATCTACTTTTCCACTTCCCATACCCATGTATGCTAAAAGCCTGCCAGAGTAGCACGTTTTAAGATTTAAAGGTTTCAATAGCTGCAAAGCTCAAAGTCTGTTTATAATCTAATATAGGAGAGGCTGTGCTGGATGTTTACACTTTCATTAACTGTCTCTCTGCAGGATGTTTTTGAAGTGGTTTTCATTTGATAAAAGAATTTACTTTAGTCTCATGACTCAGCTTATTTATTAACCAAGTGAAACGTGGAGGAAGGAAGAGGAACTGGGGAGACAGTGAGAATGACAGGTCCTTATTAGCCAGGCAGCGCTAACCTATCTCACCAGCAAGGTGACTCAGGACACCTGGAAGGAGGGTGTCAGTCACCAAAAGTGGGCTCTCCCAACCTATTAAGGAAGGAGTCACAGAAATTCCACATAAACTGTAAATGGGACAACTCTGTCTATGGTTCCCTTTAGCCATTCCTTGCCTTCTCCAGCACTGGAAGCACACTGTGCTCCCCCCAGGTTACCCGGATGCTACGCTAGGAACACAAGCCCCTTTCCTGGGCCTTTCACCTCTTCCACTCCCCACCCCTGCAATCCATCTACAGATGCAGAGCATTCTGAACTTTACAGTGTCAACAGGACACCCCACACATGATCTGTCACCACCAAAAAGATTTGAGCCAGGCGTAGTGGCTCATGCCTGTAATCCTAGCATTTTGGGAGGCTCAAGCGGACTGCTTGAGGCCAGGATTTTGAGACCAGCCTGGGCAACATAGTGAGACTCCATCTCTATGAAAAGAAAAGTGAAAGAAAAGAAATGAAAAGAAAAGAAAAGAGAAAAGGAAAGGATTTGGAAAAATACCAATAGAACCTCCTTTAACACTGGGCCAGCCACCTCTATGCCCTCATGGAGCCCCACTGGCACTGTGCCTGGCTTCCCATCCTCTGTGGACAGAGATCAGTTTGGTAAGAAAAGGAATGAAATCCTCTCTTCAGACCACAGGTTGCCTTGGGACAATGAAATTTACTTGTTATAACTGCCAGTATTTGGCTTCAGAAAGCAGCAGACGGAAAGAGTCGCACTTCTCCAAATGAGAAATAAAGAACGAGGACGTTGGTTATTTTTCACATCAATTTTAATCTTTGCCTTTGATGAGATGATGTGCCCAACGACTAACTTATTTCATTGGTGGGTCTTGTCTACACACTATCCACTAAAACACTAAGGATTACCAAACATCCCCAAATGGTGGCACAAAACTGAGTAAGAATTATTTTAATTTTAAAAGTCCTATCCTGTCTTGGCATTTAACACAATGATTCTACAGTTGTATTATTTTTTCTCCTTTTAAAAATTACCAAATCACTTCCTGTTGTACTTCAGGGTCTTAGAAAGACTATTCTACCTCTGTTTTCTTCTTCCTTAAGGAAGTTGTTTCCCTGTTGTGGAGGGCGGCTGCTGCCAACGTAACATCTACAGGCTTTCAGGTCTGAACACGAGCGCATTAGGCTGCCAAAAAGAGAGGAAGTGTGCCGAGGGACATTTTTCTTAAGTCAAACACACACGCACACAGGAGAGCGGGAGAAGGAGAGAAAGAAGGGAGAGAGGAGGAGCGCAGGGCAGAGAGAGGAAGGGGGAGGGCAGAGTGAGCTCTTCCCTTTGCTGAGTAAGTGCTTTCAGAAGGCGGCAACTCCCCAAATTCAGAGAAGTAACAAATTCTTTGCCACTCCCGCACAGTAAAAGAAAAGGGTCTGTGAAATTCTCTGCCAGCAGAAGATTTTTTTTTAAAAAGTGATACTGGCATTGTTCAGCTTTCCTGCCTCGTACTTGTGTCTCTCAATTGTTCTAAACGTTCATTTGGGTTTCTACATCCTAAGGAGAAATTAACATAGATCTTTTTGTTTCTTTGGACCTCCAATGCAAAACCAGCTGGTTAGATTTTTTTTAAAAAGACAAGCCTAATGTTTATATGTAAAAAATTAATACAAGGTGGGTGAGGTGGCACATGCCTGTAGTCCCAGTTACTCAGGAGGCTGAGATGGGAGATTAAGTCCAGCCTGGGCAACACAGCAAGACCTTGTCTCTAAAAAATCAAAAACTAAAAAAATTAAAATAAAATTTAAAAAATAATTAATACAATGGAAAATGTGGTATTACTATATTTCAAAGTATTTCTGAATATTTTATAACATTATATCATAAAATTTCCAACCACCCAAGGGTTTCCTACAATGTCAAAATACTCAACACAAATTAGAAAATCGAAAACTTCTGAAAGTCATGTATCTGTACAGAAAGCAGAACGTTTTCTGATTTGATAATGGAGTACTAGCGGATTTTAAAAAGTACTATTTTTTTTCCCTAGAAAAATACTGCCATCCTTTAAACTCTAATTCTGAAGTCCCACATCTAATGCCTCTTATATAAGTCTCATTTTAAAGCATATTTAATGAATGAATTTACTTATACTGCCTTTGCATAGTATTATGCTGTGATTTTAAAGAAAAAAAATTAAGTAATTGAAAGCAACTTCCATGGGGCCCAACTATAAAGTTCCACAAACCATGCTTTTCCAGTGAGCTCACAGACGGTGGCCTGTACCCTATACCAGGGTTAGGGCAGCAGTTAGGGGCCCTTACCAACAGGAAAAGAATAAGCCCCGCTTGCTTCTAAAGCTACATCCAGATGTGTTCTGCCAAAACCAAGTTACTGGCCAGGAGGTACATGGCTACAGATTCTTCTGCTGCAATATACCAGTAAAACAGTTCATAGGTCTGAACTGCAAATGAAATAATTTTCACTAATATTAAAAAAAAAAATCCATGTTTTCAGTAACTAATTCCCCCAAGGACTTGATATGGGAGTCCACTGTCCAGCTTCCCCCTTTAAGTAATACAGAAATGAGAAAAGGAGAGACAGCAGTAAATGTTGTTAATAAGATGCAGGCAGAGGCATGAAAAATAAAAAAGAATGTCAGCTTGCAGAGCCAAGTTTATCTCTTACTCCTCCTGGACCGTGATCAACAGCTGATAGAAGGCTTTTTGGTAAAGTAGGTAGAAGAACCTCCCACCGACTCTCAGGTTACCAGGCAACATGCCACCATTCTATTAAAGGAGTCATGGGGAGAGCCCCTGGGCGGGCAGCTCCCTGTAACGCTGAGTCATCTGTTCCCCCAAGCTCACAGCTGGCCTCCTGCACGTTCTCTCCCCACAAGCAGACTCTCCCGGGAATGCATTAGCAAGCAGCTACTGAATGCACCCCGAAAGTCACAGACAAGGCACAAAACTCACACCAATTGGGGCGTGTTCTGTCACGGACTGGAGCTAGAGTGCAGTCATAATTCACTGCTGTTTCCAAAAAGAGCACAGGCAGACCTTGTGCTCAGCTCTCTAGAAGGCTTAACTAAATGCTGTTTGGATTATTTTTAAAAAAAGAAAACAATTTTTTTGACCGCTTCAGGATTTAAACGATTTTGACGAACATCATGGGGGCAGAATGGTGCAGCAGAATGAGCATGCACTGCAGGGGCAGAGAGCTCTGTTACTGGACTGTGGCTCGCTGTCCCTGGAACTGTTTTCCTGTCTTTGAACTCAGGTGCTTTCCACAGTTGGTTTCGGGAAAGCACCTAAGACTGGAGTTGCAGCAGAGTACACGTGTGTGGGGAGAGGGAAGGGGAGGCTAAAGTTGAAAACTGCCTTCAGTCAAAATTACCCGAAAAATTCCTTTTGGAGGTGCCACATTAGAGAACAACACGCATCTCTCACTGAGTCCAATATAGCTGGGTTTCCCTCCAACGTCGGAACACACTGCTGTTTCTTCTCTCACACACCAGACGAAGAAGATGGCCTGCCTGTGGACACCATTTATTAAACATGCATGCACACAAATTCGTGTACACACATGGTTCATAACGAGCAGGCTGCTGGCTACGAGAGGAGTGTGAGAACCGATATCCACGCGGGAAAAGCAGATCCGCATCTCCATTTCATCTCCGAGTCACACGTACTTTCACTGAGTGAAGGGATAAGCTGAACCAGTCTCACTGCCTAAAAACGAATTATCCAATCAGAGTAAATTTGAATTCACACAAGTTTAAAAGTTTTATCATACAACTCTACTTGGCACCCAGTGAATAAACAATCTATGCCTTTGTGCCTGTCCTCTGATCACACACAAGCCAGTTCTCTGAAGACAAGGAAGGTGTTCTATACCACCAGCGCTGTTTCTCCAGGGGAATACCCACCACAGCTCCTTCTCTCTGCTTCCAAACAGCCCTGTGCTTGCAATTACTATTATATTAATACAAGCCACGGAGTAACTGTGGCTTAACTTCCTAGGGCATGGATTTTTACTGGAGATCAGGGAGGAAAAATTAAATAATTAATTTGGTAATTTAAAACAGTTTGGAATTAAAATAAAATGGATGTATTATACAACAAAGGTTTTAAAATTTGTGAGACTGGCTTAAATCAAACACAAGACTGTAGGGAAATTACAACCTGTGCTCCACTGCCCCAAGCCAGCGCTCTTGAGCGCTCCTGTCTGCTCTCCTTTGGTGCCAGGGGTGCTTTGCAGAAGTCTGAGAGACTCTCCTCCCAGAGACATCTTGTAAGTATCAGCTGAATGAATGACCGATTCTCCTTTCCGGTGGAATGAGAACAACAGGAGAGAACAGACAAGGTGGTGAGTGTAATGTCCACACGGAGTAGTTTACACAAGTCAATTTGTACCCTAGATTCACAGAAGACACTCTGGGAGCTATTGGGAGTTCTCTGTGGTTAGAAACAATCTTGAAAAGAGCTGACTCGTGTGAGAAAAGCGTAATGCAGTATCTATTTTTTTCGGCAAAGATAACAGAAATGGATGTTACCATATATAAGCAAGGAAAGATGAGGGCAGCCTAAGCTAAGAAGGCATGCTACTGTAGTTCAAATAAATCTCTTGTTTGCAAGGGATTCTGCTACTGCTCCCTTCCCTGTTCACCTGTAGACACGACAGGATGGTGGGAATCCTGTCCTGTAAATTCACATCCTGGCTTTCTTGGCCAAGGTGAAGTGGTCACCTTGTATCAGTTGACTCATCTACCAGAAATGGTCTGGAACACTGACTGGGCAAGCCTTGAACAGCAGAGCCATCTGCACTAGGACCGCAGTTACCATTTCCTGAGACAACATCACATGTAGTACATACATGCTGCCAATGCCGCAGGCTCTGTTACCCTCACCTTTATAGAGAAGAAAACTGAAGATGTGCTGAATGGCTTGCCAAAAGTCTTGGAGCTGGTATAAGAAGAACTGGAATACAAACCCAGAATGTTTCAGTCATGGTATGCTGCAAGGAGATGATGTCAAAGAAGATACTAAGTACTGGCCACCCCCTCTGCTAGCAGATACTGCTAAACTGTTCTTAGAAGTACTGAACAAAAGGGCATGGTGTTAATAATCTTTCTATGTGCCTTCTTCAGCAGGGAGGTCCACTGACGGTCAGTGAATATTCTGTTTAAACTAGAGTGGGTTTAGATAGGATCCTGTTGTTTGACCTAGTAATTTTTCTTTTAGGAAATGATCCTATAAAAATAACCTGAAACGAGGACTAAGTTTTTAATGCACAAAAGATGTATAAAAACTTTTAAAAATTGAAAATATATTTTAAAAACCACAAATAAATGTTCAGCAGTAGAGGAATAGCTAAATAAATTATGTTATTCATATTCATTAAAAATTATGCTTTTAAGTCGGGCACAGTGCAGTGTGCCTGTTGTCCCAGCTACTTGGGATGCTGAGGTGAGAGGACTGCTTCAGCCCAGGAGTTTGAGGCCAGCATGGGCAACACAGTGAGACCCTGTCTCTCAAAAAAAAAAAAAAAAAAAAAAGCTTCGGATAATAACCGAACAACAAATAATTAATAAATTCTCTAGTTAGTTGTTTAGAAAAAATAACTTGAATGCCTATCTCATAGGTTGTATCATTGATTCATTTAATAAATATTTGCTGATCACCCACTACGTGCCTACTATTTTAGGCATTGAGAGTAACTCAGAATAAAAAACCTTCGCCCTCCTGAATGGATGTGTTCACTTTGAGATAATTCATTGAACAGTACAGTTATGATATGTGCACTTTTCTCTATGTATGTTAAACCTCAATTATAAGTTCAAATAAAAAGCCTGACTTCATGGATTTTACATTCCAGTGGTGGAATACAGACACTAAACCAAAAATATACAGTGTACGTGTAGTGCTATGGAGAAAGCAAAAAGTAGGCAGTGCTGAGGCGTCAGGTGTGATTTTAAATAGAGTGGTCAGGAAAAGCCTTACTGATGAAGTTACCAAATAAAAATGCAGGCTGCACAGTTCAAGTTGAATTTCAGATAAATAACAAATTGTTTTATAGTATAAGTATGTTCCATACAATATTTGGGATATAGTTACTTTAAG
Organism: Indri indri; assembly: GCA_004363605.1. NCBI lineage: Eukaryota > Metazoa > Chordata > Mammalia > Primates > Indriidae > Indri > Indri indri. Next base: position 31,028 of record RJWJ010000768.1, read on the forward strand.
TGAAATCTAGCAACCCTGTTCTTACTGATAAATAGACATTTGAACAAAACTTACTCCTAATGGGTTATATGCTTAATGCTTCTAAACAGGACACCAAAGCCAGAAACTATGTAAGAATAAACTGATAATTGTTACTATGGAAAAATGGAAAGCTTTGGTATAGCAACACAGGCTGTATTACGAAGAGCGAAGTGCAGTGGCTCACACCTGTGGTCCCAGCTACTTGAGAGGCTAAGGTGGGGGATCACTTGCGCCCAGAAGTTTGAGGTTACAGCGAGCTATGATTGGGCCACTCAACTCCAGCCTGGATGACAAAGTGTGACCCTGTCTCTAAAACACATTTTCACAGAGTTTAAGCAACTTCAGAAAATTTCTCACAATTATTAAAAAAGCAAAACCTTAAGTTGTGTCTATAAGTATGATTACACCTACGTAAAATAACGAAACAAGATACTGGAAGAAACTATACCAGAATGTTATCCTAATTATTTCTGGGTGATTATGTTTCTTTATTTTGTGTGTGGGTTTGTTTCCCAAATTTTCTGTCACAAACATATATTTGTTTTTAAAAATAAAAAGCAAGTCTTGGTGCGGGGGCTCACACCTGTAATCCCAGCACTTTGGAAGGCTCAGGCAGGAGGACCACTTGAGGCCAGGAATTTGAGAATAGCCTGGGCAATACAGCAAGACCCTAACTCAACAACAAAAAAATGAGAAAAATTAGCCAGGTATGGTGGTGCTGCACACTTGTAGTCTTAGCTACTTGGGAGGCTGAGGTGAAAGGATCACTTGAGGCCAGGAGTTTGAGGCTTTAAGTGATCTATGATCGCGCCACTGCACACTAGCCAGGGCGACAGAACGAGAACCCGTCTCTTAAAAATAAATAAATAACGAGCCAAAAAAAAAAAAATGGCATTCCTAGACTCAGAACACAGCAAAAACTTTTTGTTACTGCTGTTATCTGATTAGATGATCTGAAAGCTGAGTGCAGGGTAACACAAGCTCATATTCCCATAGTGATGTACTCTGCAAGAATTAAAAAACAAAGCAAAACTTTTTAAACTGATCCAGGTACAGCAAAGTTTTTAAAAATTATAGAGGAAGGTCATGAGTTACAAACATCTTTGCACATATTATTACTGTTATACTCAAAAGGATCAATTCATGCCAGCAAAAACCAAACAAATTTTCTTTGAGAAGGAATGGTCTCAATATTTTATTTAGTTAATTTAGTGTATTTAGTGTCTAACTATATAGCGCAACCTCAAAAATCCTAGTCTTGGCTGAACCAAAATTCCACAATTCATTTCACTTATAATCATAGGCTTGAAGGTAACAAGAGTTATCACAAATTGAATGGAAAACCCCTATCATTTCTGAATGTATGCAAATCAACATCTTAAACTGAGAATTTAAACATTTCATAAAATTTAAAAATTATTCTTCAAAGTAAATTGTTCTGAGAATAATGAAATTATTCTGAGAATCCAGAAGGCAAAATTTTTTTTAAAAAGGTAAAATTTCCAAAGAAGTGGCTGAATTATAAATAAAATTATTCAGAAATAATTAAATAAAACTATTCTGAGAAATAAAATAAACAACTTCGGGGACACTGTCCACTTAGACTGACCCCTCAAGAAAGACACCCCTTTGCAATGAGAAAGGAATCTCTCCTACAAGATTACAGTGGATACGATGCTTTGGGCTTATGGAAAATAGCTTGTTTGAGAAGCTGTCAAAGAAAGGATAAAAACACCGTGTCAACCTGCTTGCTAGACCTTCATCGGCTCCCGAGGTGGCGTTCAGACACTACCCACCCGCAGGCACTGACTTTCAGCAGGCACCTCGGCAACATCATCATGCTGGCCCTGCTGGCTCACAGAAAGAACAAACAATGCCCTTAAGAGTTACTTTATTGGAGGTGGAGAGAAGGGGGAGAAAAGGCTATATTCAATAAATGTGACTTACGGCATGATTATTTAGTAATTTTTTATCTATAGATTTATTTATCTTTAAATAAGCAGATTATTTTAAAATTTTGTTGAAAATGGTAAAGCAGCTTAATATCACCAGCCCATTTTCATGTGAAAGGATCTTTGGAGGGATGCAAATTTTAAACCCTACACCCACCCATCACGTAAGATAGGTATCAAATGGATAGCAAATTATGAAGATAAACTCTCCTCAGGCCAAATGCAGTGGCTCACCCCCATAACCCCAGCACTTTGGGAAGCTGAGGTAGGAGGATTGCTTGAGGCCAGCAGTTTGAGACCATTCTAGGCAACATAGTGAGACTCTGTCTTTATTAAAAAAATTTAAAAATAAATTAGCTGGGTGTGGTGGCACATTCCCGTAGTCCTAGCTACTCAGAAGGCTGAGGCAGGAGGATTGCCTGAGCTGAAGAGTTTGAGGTTGCAGTGAGCTGTGATCCACCTACTATACTCCTGCACTCCAGCCTGGTCAACAGAGCAAGAGCAAGATCCTGTTTCAAAAAAAAAAAAAGGAAACAAAACTCTCTTCATCATTTAAAACCCACAAATATGAAGCTCTAATATTTCATTAAGCACCACCAATATCCAAGAGCACCTGAAAAATGTTTTTATTTATACTATTAACTGCAACAGACAAGTATTAGGGTAAAATGTATTAAAACAACTTCAGAGATTTTAGTGGCTGGAGGAAAAAGAAAAACTAGGGAATTTACTGTTTCAGGTGAAAACCTGCTTCATGTAAATAAGTACATTCCTAACCCTTGAGGAGGTCTGTATATATTTTTCCATTCCTGAAGGAATAAACACTTTGGCATTGCATTTCTTTTGCTAGAGAAGGAAGATAACGGTTAAATGTCCTTGTTACTACTTCTGGCCCCTAAGAAACAGGTTTCACAACTCACCAGAGTAGAGAGGCACAAAACCAAAATGTGAGGGTTTTGTGCAATTCATGCAAACACATTCCTAACTGTTGTCTTTCAGTGGAGAGTTCTAAATCCTCAGCAGGAGCAAACAAACAAACAAAACATCCCAACGAAACAATGACAGAAAACGACTGGTGGAAATGTTCCTATTCAGAAAGACTCCCAGCACACCTAACAATTACTAATTTAATCTACTGGGTGTCGCCATCAGCCCACTGCCAGCATCTCCGCAGCTTGAGCCTCTTCCCAGGAGACACAGAGCAGAGGGCTGGGGGAATACGTTCAGCTGTGAGGAAAAGGAAAAGGTCATGGTCATTTTCAAAGCCTGGAGTGATGAGTTTCACCACACAAATTTCAACAAAAACTATGGAAAAACTGAGTAAACCTACATATTCTCCTAAACTGCAACTGCCATTCAGGGTAGCTCTTTTCATCAACACATATACCATATCCAATTTACCCTGCAGTGTATTTCTCTGTCTTTTTCACACATCCTAGGGGGGAAAAAAAGGAGGCTAGGAAAGCTATCTACTTAGGGACTATTAAGTGCCTATACGGAACCACAAATTGTACAGGGCTTTATAAAAATTTGTTTTTTTAAGCCATAAGTAAAGAAGAAAGATTGATCTTTATGATTTAAAAAAGAAGAAAAAAATATCATAGACTCAGAGAGAAAGAAAACAATTACTTAGTTAAAATAACAAGTAAGGAAACCCAAACCTTCAGCTGGACTTAATTTCTTAATCTATCATTCCGCTTTTCCAAAGCCCGTGCCAGGGCACTACGTTTTAAGCCTGGGTCTCTGTGTTCCAGCCCTCGACTGCCAATAGCGGAGGCACAGGCAGCAGATGTCCAGCCATCACCATCTTTGTGACATGGTGTTTTGACTCTGCCATGCAGACCGTCCTTATCATCTAGCCAGGCTTACTTTTCTATTATGCTAAACCAGGAAGGAGGAAAGACATGACAAAGGAAGAAAAGATACCTATAAAAACAGCAGAAAATGTTACTCAGCCACATTTTCTTTTCTGAAAAGAAGTGAGCCACAGAAGAAACAATATTCATCAATGTCAAAAGTTCTGAATGCCACCCAACCATGGGATTGCTCAGTAACGGTAGTTTCTGGATCATTTCTTCTTTTAAAGAGTCCCATGAATACAGAAAATCAGATCACAAGTTCTTATTTTTTTATTATCTCGCATCTTTGCAAATAATTCCTTTAAATTGTACATTAGTCTACCCTTATTTAAAAAACAAAACAAAATAAAAAATCTACTGTTAGCTCAAACCCTACAACCCTAGCTTACTTATCTCCATCAGCTGACACAGGGTGATGAGTCCAAGGTCCCATTATCTTTTAAAGGTCAAGGATTAGATAGCCTGGCCTGTTCTATGGACACAGTCTATACCCGGCACCCTCTGCTCAGAAATGAATGCTGTTGTTCACAAAGAACAGGGAAAGAGTCTAGACAGATTAACACAAATCTATTCCCACTGCTGAGCAACCTCAAGCCACATCCTATTTGATGGCTCATTAAAAAAAAATTACTTGGGAAGTGATCAAGCAGCAGATGAATTCCTACGCGAGTCAGAGAAGATGGCTAAGACACAATACAGCACACATAAGCTTGAATCAACGAGCTGAAATCATGACAAAAATATGAGCCTCAGATATGTCTGGCTCTCCCCTGCCTCCTGAATTATTAGGTTTAGCAGATTCAAGTAGAGATCCATGTACTAAAAGGTCGAACACATCTAAAAACTAATTCATATGTAAGTAATTCTGAAAAGTCTTTAGAGTCTAACAATAAATAATTTTTTCCCTTCCTTCTGGAAAGTGTAAGTCAAAAAGGCATTAATTGTGTACAAAAACCAGTAAGACAAAGAATTTTCTCTTCCATTGAGTAGGTAAGAACTCTCACTCGGTTGAGTGCTCCGTAAGTGCCAGGCCTGTGCAAAGTGTTGTGCTAATCATCATCCTGCCGCCCTAGGATGGATCCCGTGAGGTCTGCGCTGCAAGGAGCCAGTGACAACGGTTCCTCTACGAGGCGGCGCCTCACTGTCTTGCTACAGATGTACATGCAAAGTACTGTCTCAGGTTTGATTTACACAGAAGGAAACCTAGGCTCAGAAAGCCTTCGTAAGCTCCCAAAATCAAAGTAAGAACTATGGGACTCCCCACATGCCTGCTCTTCTTTCCGCTCTGCCTTACTGCTCTGATACGCTTGTTCACACGCTTCTGTAAAACTTGACCTTCCTGGTGAAACTATTAATAGCAATAAAAGCAGCCATCTTATACATTCTAAAGGGGTTTTGTTGTTGTTGTTTAATCTTGCAACTCAAATAAAGGCTTTTCGTCCAGGGGCACTTAAAAAAATATTTTCAAAACTTCAGCAAATAAAGTGTACCATTATAAACAAAAGCAGTGAAGTACTACAACCTGCTAATATATAATGCAAATATGAACATATATTTGTTGTATCTGACCTATGCTTTGACCTCTCAGGACATCCCCAATGGATTCTGCTGTTTATCATTATAGTTCCATGCTGGGTGTGCTGTAAAATCCTGTATTTATTAGACATATTATGATATACCATATTTTCTGAGTTATGGCTTGACATGTCACCTATGTAGCTGTGATCTATATTACTATTTAAATAGTTCATTTAGAGCAAAATTTGCAACTCGGCCACAAGGCCCTGCTGGACGTGGCCCGGCCTGTCTCCCAGATTCTGGCTCCCCCTCCAGTCCCCTCGCAGCACTGCAGCTATGCTGTTTTCCGCTCCTGAGCCTTTGGAAAAGCCGTTCCATCTTCCTGGAGCACTCCCTGCCACTGCCACAAAGCTCATACAGAAGATTCTTTTACTTCTCAGCACCAAACTCTCTCAGAGAAGCCTGCCCTGACTGCCCTAGATCAGGTCCACGTCCCCTGTTCTGCCCTCTCACAAAGCACTTCCTGTGCTTTATTGGACTAACTTCTGTCTCTTCCACTAGACTACAAACTCCCTGAGGGCAGGGCATGTTTTGCTCACCACTGCACCCTTGGCACCCAGTGCAGTGCCCCCGCACATGTGCATTCATTCAGTAAACATCTGAGCACCTAGTGTGCTGTCAGGGCTTGTTCTAGGCACCCAGGGATGTATCATGGACTTCAGATTCTAGCAAAGCGAAACAGACACTGGTGGGAGAAAGGGTATAGCCAAAAAGATACATCAAACCATCAGTGCTCTGGAAAACAACAGGGCAAGGAAGGGGCGGGATGTAAGAGTTACTTTTAAAAGGGGAGGTAAGGCAAAGCACCATTAAGAAATTTAGAACAATCATTTGAGGGAGCTGAGTGAGTGGGAATCACTAAATATCTGGGGAAAGATCACTCCAAGTGGAGGAAGTAGCGAGCGAAGAGGCCTGTAGGCCATCTGGTAGGCACTCTATGATGGTCTGTTGCATAAATGAACCTGCACAGGTAAATCAAGCTGTTGATTCTCACAGACGCCAAAGTGAAGCTAAGTTTTCACCATGTAACTTCTCTGTTAGTAATAACACAGTTTGTGGCCCACAGAACAAACAATGTTACATCTTCACAGATCAACACTTGGCTGCCCCTTACTGTCCCCTCTGACTAAACTTGCCCTTGTTACTGTGCTGGTTACTCATTTCTTGGCCAAATGTCAAAATACATACTTGCTCTCATCTCTCCCTATTCAGCTATAAGCATTTCACACATAACCTGAACCTATGCACGTGAATACTTGAAGATGTTAACGTCCTGCAATCCACACACCTCAGCCTCCCGAGCAGTTGAGCCTATAGGCATGGGCTACTGAACCTGGCTTCTAAAGTCTTTTTTAAAACCTCCCGAATATAAACATTAAACCCATCTCAGGTAGCAAATTCTAAGGTATGTTTCATTGCAGTTTCATTGGTTTCACTGGTCTGACAAGCTTAAATATATGTATGTGAAAATATTTTATTGTTAATTTAATGTTTCCTCAGAGATTTTAATATTAAAAAGAAAAAGAAAATACAGTCACAATGGGTAACAGAAAAGGACTGTGTTTAAATCCCTCAGGAAGTTACTGCAAAGCAGACAAATCATCGCTGGCCAATGCAAGCGTGCCAGAAAGACATGCTCCACAGGACAAGAAAACTGTACCTCATATTTTAAAATAAACAAAAAGGTTTAAGAAAATGATACATGAAAGCACATAAGTCAGAATTAGAAAAACTCAGAAATGAGGTGATAGTACTCAAGAAAATATTAGAACTCAAAATAGAACTAGATGTAAAAGAAAAAATCACTTTACAAATGAAGCCTAAATTAGAAAAAATACAAGATTGAATAAACACAACATGCCTTAAATGGATGATAAAAAGGCAAAAAATTTTAAAATTGAAAAGAAATGAAGAGATTAAAAATGATTTAAAAGAAAGTGACACATACAGAAGACAGGCAAAGAAAGATCCAAATAACTATAATTGAGGTTCTCGTAGACAAAAACAATGGAACACAACAATGCTGAAAATTATAAGCTAAGACAACTCTGCTGAAATAACCAAAAAAGGCTCAACACTGAACACTGAAGGGAGACACCACACACTTGGGAAAACTAATCCAAAACAACTACTCTGAAGACACATTTCAGTAAAAGTGGACTTGAAAGAAGAAAACTTTGGTATACCCAGTCAAAAAGAGTAAGTCACTCTGAGAAACGCACTTCGAGCCAAAAGAAAACGGAACATAATTTAAGACATTCAAAGAAAAATTTTTTATCTAGCTAAACTGACTCTGAAGTATAAAGACTGCAGATAAACTAGCACTCAAGAACTCAAAGAACATTCTCCCCATGACTCTTGCTAAAACATGTCCTAGAGAATAAAAGCTCCAGATGACCAAACTCACTGTAGAAACACCATCATACTGACAGAGAATTATATGTAAATTTACCTGTAAAACTGTGACTAAATGATGGCTATAAGAGTTACCATATAGTACATGATAATAGCTGTTTGCTCTGACAATGTAGACACAGCATAATTATTTAAAAAAGAAAAGGTGAGAATGGAGAAGGCATATGAGAAGAGCAGAACAAATTTGAGTGCTGACCCCTTACAGTCAGTAATGTAACAAGTGAAGGGTATTTCTTTAAATCCAATGCAGAGGAGGAAACGCCGGGGGGGAAAAAAGAGATTACTAGCCAATTTCAATATTTGTCATAGTAGGGAACCAATGGACAATGACTAAAAGTAGACAAGATTAAAGTATTATGTTATTTGTGGTAGACTGTAAAATGGCCAAAAATTCTTCCTTCTTTTAATGAAAATCCCTTGCAATGTGACTTTTCTGCTCTTCCCGTCAAGAGGTGCGGTATATATACTGCTCCCCCGCTTGCATGTAAGATTGGCAAGCAACCTGCTGTGGCTGAAGGTGTGTTAACAAGCATGACGCAAATGGAGGCTTGAAGGATGCTTGCCCTCTCCTCTGCTGGGAGCCCTTTAGTCACTAGGGGACAACCCTGAACCAGCCATCTCCAGGATGAGGGACCACACAGAGAGAGGCTCCAACGGCCCCAGTGTTCCCAGCTGAGATGCCAAAAATGTGAATGAGGTGATCCACCCCAGCCAGCCTAGCACAAACCAGAAGAATCACCTAGGCAACCCACAGGATTGGGAGAAATAGTAAGTATTGTCTTAAATCACTATGTTTAGGGTGGTTGTTAAGCAGCAACTACCAAAAAATGAGGTTAAGAATGGGGAGGCCATATGAAAAGTAGAATATGCTTGTTGATTGCCTTATAGTGAACAATTGGAAATAAAAGGATATTTTCCCAAACCATATATTAAAGGAGTGGGGTTGTTAACTAATTTCAATATTCCTCCAAGTAGGGAACTGATGGACAATGAAAAAAAGGGGGTGGCTAAGGTATTATATAGTGGTGTTAGAATATGGTAGCCCTTAGAACAAAAATTTAAGTTGCTCTTAAAAAAAACCCCACAAAAACAATAAACAAAAACAAAGAACACACTAATTAGATGGGATAGAGAATAAATAAAATAGACCACATGAAGACTACTCATATAAAAGACTTGTATACATATGTAATACAAAACAATGGGAGAACCAAGGCAAAATATATTGGCCATATCAACAAATTTAAAAGGGCTTAATTCATCTATTAAAAGAAAGAAATTTCAGATTGGCTAGCAAAGCAAAATCTAACACTATGCTGTGCTACTACTGTGGTCATGAGACAGGAAACTGGCAGGTACTGCTTTGGGCATTGCTATGGGCATGGCTTAACTGGGCAGGAATCATTTAACTGAATCTGGAAGTCTCAAAACGAAGTTTCAAGCTACCCTGATCAAAACAAGATGGAGGCAGTGCAAGTTCCAACGGGTAAGAGCCAAGATGGTAGAGAAACTGACAGCTTCTTGACCCTACAGCTTCGTTATACACTTCATTACCATAAAAGTTTCTAAGAAAACCTCCCACTCCCATCATGCACCTGATGCCATGATACTTCCGGTTTGACCATATGTAGTCAAAAGGGGGGCGTCATCCTAACTCCAGAAAAACACCACCCATCTCAAGAAATAACATGAATATCCCTCTCCTTGTTTAGCCTATAATTAAGCTGTTGCTTAGAGGGGCATAAGGAGCCATGGGGCCAGTTCTCCTCCACAGGGAGAACTAGTGTCTACTCTTTCTGTGGAGTAGACTTTCTATAGTTTCTGAATAAAACCTACTTTCATTTTATACCGTCAGCTCGCTTCTAGATTCTTTCTTGCGTGAAACCAAGGACCCACTTGGACTTCAAGCGGCTCCCAGCATTGGGAGTCACTTTCCTGTGTCAGTACTACTACGAAGTGATCTCCTGAAAGTCTTGTAAAATAATAAAATAAGCAAAGTAGATGCTAGGTACAGTGGCTCACACCTGTAATCCCAGCACTTGGGGAGACTAAGGTAGGAGGACTGCTTGAGGCCAGGAGTCCTGGACCAGCCTGGGCAATATAGTGAGAACTTGTCTCTATAAAAAATCAAAAATTAGCTGGGTGTGGTGACACATGCCTGTAGTCCCAGCTACTCAGGAGGCTGAGGCAGGAGGATCATTTGACCCCAGGAATTGGAGGTTCCAGTGAGCTATGATGACGCCATGGCACTCAAGCCAGGGCAACAGAGTGAGACCCTATCCCAACAACAACCAAAAAAAGCAAAGTAGGAAAAAAAGTAAATCTAGCATATTACAATTTACTTAAGAAATAAAAGAATATAAATATGTATACTTATCTGTTTATATTAAGAAAAATAAACAATGGAAGGACGAACCATACACAAAATTTTTAAAAATAGTTACTTAGAAGGGGAGGGAGAGAACAGGTTGGAGGAGATAGGAATAAAAGCTAGACTTTTCCCAATACAGTATACCTGGTTTTAAAATATGACTTTGGACCCATGGTGATATTTTAAATAATTACAAAACAAATTATGTTTTAAAAAGTGATCTCCAAGAACTGAAAATTAAAAAAACAAATGAACCTAAATGACTCCATTTGGGGGCATAAGCTCACAGAGAGGGAACTGTTTCAAAAAGCTTTAAAACAGAGCTATCAGATTGTGCATCCCTCGAGGGAGACACCCTCAGGTGAAAAGAACTGAGAAAGACAAATCTTAAACTGGTCTCAATTATTATACTGGTGGTGACGGCATTGGTTTTGTTACTCTTGAGACTGCTGGGCATGTATCATGTGACAAAACAATTGAATAATTATGTGATATTCTATTTCTACCATTTCTAGTGTCATTGAGAACTAGGATTCCTGGCATGGGAGAAAGAAGATACATATATGTAAGGCGAAAGTGGTTTGTAATTTGTAAAAAACCTGTAGTCCTGATGTTGAATCAGAAATATCAGTTTGAACTTATGTTGTGTTTTTATCTGAAAGAAAGAAAGAAAATTTCCTTAGCTCTCTCTATTGTAGAGGTTCAGAAACAATGGCCAAACCAGTACAATGAGCATTCAAGCACCCCAACTGTGGTCTTGAAATACTCTTTTCCATGAAAAATAAACAGAGTTCTATGGAGAAGTACTGATTCCACGTCTGGGACAGCAAATGTACAAGATGAGCCTGGAATATCCTGTCGTATCTGAGGGCCAGTCAAAAGAACTCACTGGCCAACCAAAAGAGGCTTTTATTTGCAAAGCTGGGGTAACTGGAGCATTAGCAAGGGTCAAAACCACAACGGATTGAATCATATAATAAATCTCTCTACGCCATTATGTCCACAAATCTATAATGATACTAACTAGCTGGTTACCATCACCCAGTACTAGAAAATCAACTTACTTTTTAAAAAAGTAGTAAAGGAAGGAATCAAACATAAATTCTGCTTTTCCTATACCATTTGCCAACCATGTAGCAGATAAGTGAAAGTTTCTCTTTATAGATTTATTCCAACAAATAAAAGGAAAAGGAATACTAGAATTACAATATCACCATATTGCAGCCTCTAATGAAATAATGGATCTAGGTTAAGCACTAACAGCCAACAAATCACAAAAAGAAGAGATACTAGATATCATATGTGCTTCCTCATGGAAGAACACAAAACCACCTATGAAGCAGTCTTGCATCCTCAACAAATCGAATCTTATTCAGATCAAATTTCTAGCTTTGACAACCAGTTCATACGAAAAAGGAGGACAGAAGAATATATAAAGCCACATAGAGGGAGGGGAATGGATGCAATCGGTAAAATCCAGATTGTAGGAAATTCTATAGGACAAATGACCCTGTTTCTTCAACAAATGAGAGACAGAGAAAGACAGGCAGACAGACACACCTAGAGATTAAGACACATTATAGACATTTCAGTAATCACAATGTGTGGTCCTCATATGGATCTTGACTTGAATGGAAAAAGGCAAAACTTATGACTCTTGTAAGATAACGCGAAATTTGAGCAGTCTGTCAACAGTTTAGGATATTAAGGATTTTTTTTTAGGAGCGATAAAATGTGTCTATGTTTTTAAAAAAAGCATCTGTTTTTGAAAGATACATAAAATATTTACCAGGGAATATGATATGGAGCTAGAATATGCCTCAAAACAAAAAGGGAGCGAGCAGGTGTTTGTAGAGATGAAACAGGATCAGCCATAATAGTGATTGAAGGGGAGGGAGGGGAGTCATTATATTATTCTTTTTTTATTTAAGAGACAGGGTCTCGCTCTGTCACCTGGGCTGGAGTGCAGCAGCACAACCACAGCTCGCTGCAGCCTTGGACTCCTGGGCTCAAGTGATCCTCCTGCCTCAGCCTCCTGAGTAGCTGGGACTACAGGCATGTGCTACATGCCCAGCTAACTTTTTAATTTTGGTAGTAATGGGGTCTCACTGTGTTGCTCAGGTCTTGAACTCCTGCCCTCAAGAGATCCTCCCACCTCAGCCTCACAAAGTGCTACCATTAGAGGTAGGAGCCACCACACCTGGCCTTTAGTCTTTTCTACGGTGTGTGTATCTGTGAAATTTTTCTGCAATAAAAAGTTCACCTAAATCAACAGTCTTGACTGCAGCTGGCTCTGCCCTGCCCCTACCCACAGCCGTCAGAGCACTGAGGAGACTCCCATCGCTACAGACATTGTATTTGCCCCTCTGGTGACTGGGCAGCTGTGCCACAATGCTTTACCCTTTAATTTTCTAGTCTAGTTTCTCCAAATAGCTTAATTAAGGTAAAAGATTCATCAGAACATCACCTTCATTTTCACTGCTTTTCAGCTCCATTAAGAGCTGCTATAACATACACTTTGGCAAACCTAAACATTCCCTTTTCTTTTTCGTATGAAAACCAAAGTAAAATAGAGTACTTGACAGACAGTAGAGTAAGTTCCTCTCATTTTTTCTCCAATATAATTAAGATGAGGCCTAAGCATCGGCTAAGATGCGAACCAGATTTGGCTACCTCACGCCTTCCACACTCTCGAAGATTAGGAGTTCAAACAGTAACAGAGCAAACATATCCCCAAACTCGATCCCTTGCAGCGTTCTCTAAAAGCAAATCAAGGTTTCCCAAAAGCGCTAATAAGACCTGCAGGTCCCCCCATTGCCTGATCCTCCAGCCTAGCAAATATCTGACATGTAAAACCTGTACAGATTCACACATCAGTAAATAAACACACGGAAACACTGAACATCAGTTCACACCAACAGAGAAATGTCTGTGCTTTCCATTTGGAATATTTGTTAAATACACTCACGCGCCACGTAATGGCATTTCGGTCAATGACGGACCACATATACCACAGTGGTCCCGTAAGACTTTCTGATATAGTCTTTGCTTCTAGGCTACAAACCTACACAGCACATTACTGTACTGAATACCGTAGGCAACTTTAACACAATTATAACACAATGGTAAGTATTTGTGTACCTAAACATTTCTAAACATAGGAAGGAGGTACAGTAAAAATACAGCATCATAATCTTACGGGACCACTGTGGTATACGCAGTCCCTCATTGACTGAAATGTCATTATGTGGCGCATGACTGTAGTTGATTCTGACCAGTGAGTTTCATTGAAATTTTCATTTTTCTTAGCCTAAGGCACTTAAAACATTTCATGAACTGTTGTTTTCCTAAGGCAACTGCCTGATTATGAATGCTTTGTCTTGTTTTTCTTTATTGGTAAGCTCTCAAAGAAGAGCTAAGGCCTGAAGGCAAACCAGTAGGTTCACGTACCCTTGGTCCATCACTGGCAGTATAGATGATCAAGATTCATTACCAGGTACACCTTCCTGTCCAAACATGAATTATGAAAAAGATCTTTCCTCCTAGGGGCAGCTGTTCACTGCTGCTGCTAAAACGCAGCATCGTGAGTATTCAATTTATCAAGATAAGAAGACAAAGATCGAGCTCTTACATAATCACTTTTCACACTGCTCGCGAGCACTTAAGGGGGGAAGGAGGACAAGGAGGGGAAACCCTTTAAATTTACTTAAATAATTTACTGAAAATATTTTATCTCCACTTAAATATAATTTCCTAAACATTATTCAGTTAAAATGTCTCTGAAGCAATATTAAGACTGAGTTAGCACCTGCTTGTAAAACTTTCCCCAAGTAGTTAGTATCAACAAAACACAGCCACCAGTGCCACTTGGAGCCTGCTCCGTGGTCTTATGTGTATCTTTCCTCCTTTGGATCCATTAAATCTTTCTATTACCAGACAACATGGTAGTATCACACGTATAAAATGAAACTTTTACTTCATTTGTATATAAAGATGAATGTCTCCTTTAAATGATATAGCCCAACACAGCATATGCAATGGGCAGGAAAGAAGATCTAATTTCATGAAAAAGAAGAAGGATTCAAACAATGATAGATTTTAAAACACTCTACTACTACTATTACTACTCAAAAACATGGGGGGGTGTTAAATGAAGTATTTCCTTGTTTCTGCTTGTCTGAAGTTATCCAGAATATTTACGGATAATCTCATGACGGAATTTCAGTTGGAAGATCTCTGAGAGTAACACCCAGATTAAGCTTTTAAGTCACTCTTACTAAATGTGACCCTTTGCAGATGAGGAAGTAAATGCACCAAGGGATAAAGGCTGTTTGCCAAGAAATGAAACAGATGACCCCTTCCCATGCGAAAGATAAAGATGTGTCTGGAAAACTCAAGAAGCTTGGTTTGAAGTTGTCCAAGACTCGTAAACTTCCACCATTTACTACTGATACAGTATTTTGGGACCACCAATGCAGTGGTCACGAAAGGGACAACCTGTCTGAGACGGAAGGGCAGGGCACCGAATTACTCTCAGAGGGAGGCAGGGTGCACAAACACACCAGTCAAATGAAAGTCAGCACGGCAAACAAGCACAGACCGTGGAACGAGCTTCCAGTCGGATGAGTGAAGGCAGTGGCATGCCTCTGGGCGCTCCGCTGCAGTGCAGGACCCTGTCCCTCAGCACATCCATCATGTTCCTGGCACCCTTTCTTCATTATCACCCACCTGCAAAGGGGCCCTGCTGGCAAATGACAGGGCAGAGCCACTCAGTGAATCCAGGGATTCAATTAGCTCAACAGACCTAAGAGCAACACTTTCCTTAATTGTAGGCTCCACCAGAAGATTGTACTAAGTGTCATATGTACAGAGGTGAAAAGAAAGACGCATAAAAGGATACTGAGTGTTCTCACTGTGATTTCAACCAAATTTGCTCCGTGTGACTTGTTCCAAGTGCCCGCCTAAAGAATTAAATGAGTTGTCCACTGCATTTTACTCCTCTCCCATCTCAGGCCCATTTCCTTCTAAAGGGGCCAACGTGCAAGTTCAAACGCAGCCAAAACGAAGATGCTGGCAAAGTAAACCACACATCCCTGATTTTCTCAAACCTTGTAACACAAAGAAGTTAAGGTGGTGATTCACATTAAAAGGATTCATCTGCAGAAAATTAGTAATCAACAAAAGAATACAGATGCCATTTTTGATTAAAGACAAATTCGACAGTTGTATCCTATGTCTCCATTTACCTCATCATCCGGCACGCGGCACTGTCTCTGGTCACTGTGCCAGGGTAATGGAAGAGCTGCCTGCTGGGCTGGGAGAGGCTCTGCCGCCCTGTGCTGAGCCCATTTTGTCAGCACTGTTCTTGTCGGGCAAGAACCAGAAGGACTTTCCTGAGTTTCTGAGATAGGTACCACTCCTTTAAAAACAAATACAAAGTAGGCAGCCAAAGAATCCTTTTCCCAAATAGCTTTGGGTCAAACATGCTGGAGAAGGAAGGCAGAAAGCAACACATACTCAAGCCTTGTTACAGTTATATCCTATAAAGACTCCATTGTTAAATAACATTTATAGGAGGTCATTGGTTTGGACTGCGCTCCTGCACTAGGCCCAACAGACCAAACTAAAATGGAGTCACTTGTGCTAAAGTTCCATGTCATTAAGCTGAAACGAAGTTGCTATATGACCTTCAGAGAATCAGGAGAATAGCCAAATCCCTAAACAAGCCAGTTTTAGCTGGCATGATAAGGGAGTTCCTCTGCTTTAACCTTTACAAGGAAAGCAACTTTGGAAATGACCAATCCGCTTTTTGTTCTTTCTTTCTGCTTTCTTCAGCCCTTCTCTATCTATAAAACCAACCTCCTCTGCCCAGCTCACAGGAACACTAATTCTATGTTATGCAATGAGGTATCACCTGATTCTAGAATCACAAATAAGCCAATTAAGATCTTTAAACTAAATTTGTTATAATTTTTTCTTTTTGATATCATGAACACTGAATTAGCAAATACTGAATCATTATTACTAGGAAAATACAAGGTTAGGTTCCTATAAGCCTCTGGTCACATTTTCATCAGTGCATCAACATATAATCTTGCTTCATGTGTGTTTCTGTTTAAAGACATCTTATTTAATATATTTTCTTGATTCATTAACACCGAACTCACAGTAACACTACAACTCATGCCTGAACAAAGCTTATCTAACATGTACTTTCTTCGTAAAGGCACCTCCCATCCTTCTTATGTTTAGGAACACTAGATGTCACTTCAACATTATGCTTTGGGGCCATTCTAAATAGCAAAATCACCAATAAAAGGACAAAAATTCAAAAAACCTAGCACTAAAAAGAATGTGAAAAGGACACTTGTTTACAGTACGAGAGCTGAAACAAGAAGGCGGAGCATCATCTCGTTCAACCTCGGCCGGAACATGAGCGGCACAGAATTTTCCCAACTCTGCGTATGTCTGTCGATGACCACAAAAGCACCCTGAGTACTGATTTTGAGGTTACAAAAAACTTAATGAGGTGAATTCACAAATACAAAATCTGTGAATAATGAGGACTGACTCTGTACTTTTAAAACCATGCCCAAACCAGCTTCCCAAACTGAGTCTGAGAATAAATCCACAGACCTAACAAGTCTGAACTTACCTTATAGCAATCAACTTCTGTGTCTGTGGAATCCTCATGACACTTATGAACCTACTCAAAAGCTAACTTCTATAACAGAAAGCTGCTCTAGTAACCGGTGAAGTGGGACCCCAAGAGGATCTGAAGGAGACCCCCTGACTGCACTGGTAAGACATTAATTAGAACAGCAGCCCAGCTGTGGGAAGCCACAGAAGAGAAAAGAAGAGACAATTAAAAATCACTTGGTAGCAGCTTTTGTCTTTTGTTCAAAAGGTGCAGACAGGAGAAGACTTTACCTGCAAGGACTGTGCAAGCTGATACTCAGTCTCCACGATGCAGCAATGCATATTTTTTATAAAATCAATTTTGTAACACTTTAACGTCTGGATTTCTGAATGGGGTGAGGTGCGGCGAAAAGTGAACATTTACCGGTAGCTAGTGCTAGGCGTTGTGTCAATAACTTTACCTTTGTTACCTTTTTTAACTCGTCTGAGCCCTGTAGAGTGGATTTTCTCAATTCCACTTTACAGCTAAGGGCTCAGAGAGGTTAAATGAAAAAGCACCAATTTCACTCCAAGTCCATCATACCCTGGGTTTCCTTCAAGTGGCTAAAATAACTTTAGAGATTACTTGGGTATTTTAGTTGAGTATTCAATTAACTATTAATGATTAATTTGTAAGTATTTCTTATAAACTGGATTCATGAGTTTTCTTCTAGGTACTCAGATCTTTTCCAAAAAGAAAAGAAGAAAAAAAAGTTTTCTCTTTACGGAAAAGTTTTCTCTTTTCTCATCTTTATTCATAAATCTTTAAACCAAATCACAGAAGCCTGCTCACAGATCACTAACGGACATCTTCACTGTGACTCCTACAGGAGCGTCACTTCGCCCCGAGTGCAAAGGTGCCACTGAGCAAGTACCTAGGAAGGGCCCCTGTGCCAGGCTTCTCTAGCTCCAGACTCTGAAGGTTTGATCCCACGAATTTCCATGCTGTCTCTGTGCTGCCATACTGCAGGAGGGGTCCATTGTTGAATCCGACTGCTAAATCTGTCTGCATTACTTAGCATGAATAAGCATTTAAATAGCAAGTTTTACTTTACATTGGAAAGGCAGACTGGTTCCTAGCACAACAGCACCATCTTCTGGTTGGTGAGATGGAATTAAGACATATTTAAGTCACATCTGGAGTTAAAAAGCGTTTCAAGTTTTGTAAGCCAGAAGGGTGGCAAAACTAGAAAACTTAATTTCCGTAAAATCCAAGCAATGTCAATAGCAATTAAACACCCTCACAGACCAATCACAGAATAGAAAATATTTTAACTGTAGGTCACTACTGGTTGCCATTCCACTTATGAAAACACTTCAGCCACTCCCAGCCAGTCGGCCCTCTCACACTGGAACCCATTGTGCCTATGAAAGAAATTCCTTCACACGTCTTCACAGTTGCACCCAACCCCCTGAATGTGTAAAAGGGTTCTCTGCTGTACACATGCAAAGGCCAAATCTGATGGGAGCAGCCATGAAGAATCGGGATCTGGCCTTTCAAGCACATTTCCCAGTGGTGCTTATTAGCAGTTAGGGAGCATTATCCTCTCTTAGGGTTCTAACGAGTTGAGGAACAGACTTAGCATCATCTTTATGTTCCCCAAAGTGTAGGACTCCTTGGTAGACAGTGTTGGAGATGGAACTTGGGCCTGAGGTCCACATGGGGCTCCCTACCATGGCTAATGCCACCCCTACAGAAATCCCGACCATGAGACTCCATCAGTGAGGAGCCCTGACAGCTGCAAGGAGCCTCCGAACTCTAAACTTTTCTTTACTTTTTTATAAAATCAATTTTGTAGTATTTTAATAAAGAGACCCCAGCAACTGGTTCCCAGGCCTGCCTTCTTCCGTGCACTGCCACATGGCCCTGGGGTGTCAGACTCCTCCTGGTGCCGCCCATCAGTCAAGCCATTCATCCTCCTCCCACAAGGGGGGCCAAGCAACGGGGATGCAGACAGGGGCCAGGCGGCAACCACAGCATTCCCTCCTGGGGAGGTGCAGTCTCCTCCTCACCCGCGGGGAGGTGAGGGTGAAGGAGTGGGCACTTCTCCCAGATGCTGTGCCGTGGACCCCGAGCCCCACACTGGTCTAGAGACGGCAGGGAGAGCTTTGTCACAGTCACCTTTGCTTCCTCCCCTGCTACGAACACCTGCCTCAGTACTCCGCACACATGGAAGAGAATAATTCTTCATTAAATGAAGACTTCAATCTACTTTTCTCCTAAACTACTGTAGTTCAAATTTTCTCCTAAACTATTGTAGTTCAATTTTGATCATGACCCACTAGAAACACATTTTTATTATAATCCGGTATACATACATGCATATTTGTCTGTACAGATTTAACCCTGAAAAAAAAGTTACATTAAAAAAGCCAAACTTACCTCTATTATAGGGGACACACTCTGACATTTCCTAACTTCTTCCTTTTAAAAAAAATGCTGATTACCAGTTACTCAGTTGATTTCACAACCCATTGAGGAATGCGGCCCACAGTTTGAAAACACTGTTGTAAACTTCCACTTGCATTCCTGACTCTGTGGTGGTGGCATAATCCTCTCTTCTCTGTTACCCCAAAACTGCCCTCTCACAAGGACAACTGTATCAAGGCCTCTCCTCAAAGCCTTCCCCAACTCTGTGCCCAGCATGTCCCTCAACACCAAGGATGTAAAATAATGACTAAGCTGTAGTCCCCACTTCAAGAAGCCAAGTCTACTGGGTGGGACAAATTAACATTACATGATATGCTTTAGGCTCAGTCATCTCCTCTGAACACAAAAACACTTGCCATCTGTATTCATTCATTCATTCATTCAACCACTCATCCCCCACCTTGACTTGCTCCAGCACCATTTGTATAAATCACAGTTTGTCAAAAGATGAATCCATCTAATAGGGCTTCCTTTTTTGCAATCCTGTTTGTCAAGGGATAATTTTCATGAACTCTAAATTAGGAACTGAAGTGCACTGTCGCCAATTCTTGGAAGTCAACATTCCATTTATTACTCTGTAGCATTTATAGATGTGGCAGGTTCCCAGATAAATTCGATTTGGCCTCAGCCTCTTAGAGAAGGCTACGAACTAGAGTACATGCAAAGACCAACCTTTTGGACACTAAAAAATAAGTAGAATAAGTCCATCTATTTCATCTATTTTTGACTCTGTGCTACATACAATGCCACCCGACACACGTGGAAAAGAGTGCTAGCAGGGTGCCTCTGGCAACAACCAGGCTTTCTAAGGGCAGTTTCCTGTTTGGTTGACCAACTTGGTACTCGATACTTGGAAATTCTTTTGAAAGCCCCAGACTTTTCAAAGAAAACTGGTTACATGCAATATTTTATTTTGAAATTTGCTTTAACCAAAAAGAAACATACCCAAAATCAACCCGACAGCAAGCCTTGTACAAAGGATAAGACTCAAACTCCTATCTTTTTTTTTTTTTTTGGAGACAGGGTCTTGCTCTGTTGCCTGGGCTAGAGTGCAGTGGTGTCATCACAGCTCACTGTAACCTCGAACTCCTTGACTCAAGTGATCCTCCTGCCTCAGCCTCCCGAGGAGCTGGGACTACAGGTGTGTACCACCATGCTCAGCTAATTTTTAAATTATTTTTTGTAGAGATGAGGATCTTGCTATGTGGCTCAGACTGGTCTTGAACTCCTAGCCTCAAGTGATCCTTCCTCCTTGGCCTCCCAAAATGCTGGGATTACAGGCGTGAGCCCCTGTGCCTGACCCAAACTCGTGTTTCCACCTTCTAACTTTCCTTCCTGCCACCTCACTGCATGTACCCTCTGCTCTGGACACACCAAAGGATGTGCTGGTCCCACTCTTCACCAAAGCTTTCTCAGCCTTCCTGTATTAGGCAAACTCCAACTCATTAATGGAGGATAAGCACAGGAAGCCTCCAGGAAGCCTTCCCTGCTGGCCCTCTTTGTCTCTACAAGTCTGAGATACCTTGGAAAAAAATTTTTTAAAAACGAAAAAAATCAATAAGGAATAAAAGGGTTACACCCCATCTAAAGCTATAATTACAAAAACACAAAAATATGACCCTGCTCACCTTATAAAGTGATTTAAATTTATCTGGGGGATTAACAATTATTAAAATTAGTGATGTCCTATAACTAGCTCATTTTCTTTTGCTATATAATATGCCGTGATAATTTCTCTTCTCTCTAAATTATCTACACAATAACGACAAAGAATTTGTGGGAAAAAAATCTCAGTTTCAAAGTTTCATTTTAATATGTCAGTATCTTTTCTAAGTTCCTTTCCCCTACACTGCAGAAGTTGTGCATAGACCTCTGATGCAATTTGAAAAGTCTCTGTGATGTTCCTGGCATTGCTCTAATTCACATGCAGAAAGAATGAAAGGTATTCCTACCAGGTAGACCGTATAATATAAAGCTTTATTACTAAACAATTATTTTACATCATGTTTGCTTTTTATAACCGTACCACCTGAAAAACACTCATTAATACCTAGATGTATTAATGTGGGGTGTAGAAGTTAAGGAAAACCCTGGTCTGAAGTGCTTGGGTTACCACCTTCAATTATAAGTTACTTAACACTCCAGTGATACTAGCATTTGCTGGCATTTTTTGCTGAACATAATGAAGTGATATTCACTCTACTACTAAAGTGAAGTCTGGGCTTCTTTCCAGGAAAAACAAATATATCTTTTCTAAGAACAGGCAGGTTACAAAAACACTCAACAGT
Organism: Indri indri; assembly: GCA_004363605.1. NCBI lineage: Eukaryota > Metazoa > Chordata > Mammalia > Primates > Indriidae > Indri > Indri indri. Next base: position 52,621 of record RJWJ010000768.1, read on the forward strand.
GGAAATATTATCAATTAACATCACAAATCAAAAATGTTTAATATTCATTTTTTCAGAATAGCAGATTTAAATCAAAAAGTTGAAGGATAATTCAGAGAAACTAATGCTATAAATTTCATGATTAAAAAAAGATGTCATAAAATAATTAGCATCAATCACAAGGGACTACAGTAGTCCCTCCCCTTATCCATGGTTTTGCTTTCTGAGGTTTCAGTTACTGTTTCAGTACAGTACAAGATGTTTTGAGAAAAAGAAAAAGAGAGAAACTACATTGACGTAACTTTTATTACAGCATATTGTTATAATTATTCTATTTTATTGTTATTGTTATAATCTCTTCCTGTGCCTAATTTATAAATTAAACTTTATCATAGGTATGTATGTATAGGAGAAAAACACAATATATATAGGGCTGGATACCATCTGTGGTTTCAGACATCCACTGGGGTCTTGGAATCCTCTGTGGGTAAGGGGGACCACCATATGCTGCCATACTAAGAGTTCTGAAAACAAGAAGTTTCCCTTTGCTGTGCTCCTTTACTAATAAAAAAAGGAAGTAATACTTTTTTAGTCTTAAATGTAAATATGTATTATACAGGTAATACTTGTTCACTATGAAAAAATCTGAAAATAGAGAAAAACATGAGAATATAAAATCCATCTGCAATTCCATTACCCTAAGAGATTTACTGGTAACACTTTGGTAACAAAATAATAATCTGAATTAGCCATTTATATAATAAAGTTCTCTAGAAACATTTGACTTATTTTTCAAATTTGCTAAAACCAGATTTCATTTTTTAAAATAGTAAGGTTGTAAACAATAACAATCACGTATGAGAAAACAATGTCAACATGTAAAGATGAGCACAGCTAACTTGCTCATTATATCTATTGACAACAACCAAACTATATTAGAAGCCTCAGAAATAAGAGTCAGAGAGTCACAATGTTTGAATTGAGTCATCATAGTTAGTTTCTCAGTTGCCTGAGAGAAACAGGCAGATTAATCTCACTCCTTTAAGTTTCCTATTATCACCGGCATCCTAAAATATTAATCAAGAGTTAACTATGACTGTGGCACTAAATCAGGCACAGTGGTACCTGCTTTCTACAGTATGTTGCATAATATTTACAAGTATACATGAAAAAATAACAATAATAAAACATATAATGACATTCAAAGATACACAATATTATCTGAGTAAATGGAGAGACATATTATATTCCTGGTCGTAAAGAATGACTACATCTAAACAAAGATGTCAATGGAATTAATAAAAATGTTGATGGGAATCCCAATGGAGTTTTTTGAGTGGCACTAAGAAAATGATTCTAAAGCTCAATCAGATAAATACAAAGCTTATCTAGAAGCCAAGAGTCCTAAAATTGTGTATTAAGTGTCCAATAAGGAATTGGTTAAATAAACGCTGATACACTCATATAACATTGTTTATACACAACAAAAAATGTAAAGAGTTGATTTACAGACATGAAGAATTGTTGAGTGAAAAGAACAAACTGTAAACAATATGCACTCCATAAATATATATAATTATTATTTTTCAATTAAATAATATGCAAAGTATAAGACAGATGCACTATATAAACATATATAACAACTGAAAGATAAATCTCAAATATTATCTGCAATTATCTTTGTTAATAGAGAGGGGCACTAGTGTATTTTTCCTTGTTTTTCTATGTAGTTTTTAATCTATTAATAAAAATAAGGTATCACTTGTTTAATAATAAGGAGGGAAAAATTAGTTGTTTTTTAGGTTTTTGTAAAATGAGTATCATGGACCTACTGATTTCCCATCTTCAAAACTTATTTTAAAAAACTAATCACAAATATAGATAAGAACTAAAGTATAAAATTCTCATTAAAGTGTTAAAGTAGCAAAAATTTGGATATAACTTAAACATCCCAAAGAAATACAGCTAAATAAATTACATCTATCTGTACAATGAAACATAATGTATCCATTAAAATTCTTCTAGACAAATGTGTAATGGAATGAGAAATGCTCATGACATAACATTCACTAAAAAAGCAGATCCAAAATGCATTTAAAGTCAGAGCCCAATTAGTATTAAAAATGTTACGCGTTCTAAGACCCAAAACTATAAAGCCACTACAAGAAAACATAGGGAAACACTTGAGGGCACTGGTCCAGGCAAAGATTTTACGGCTAAGACTTCAAAAGCACAGGCAACAAAAACAAAAATTCACAAATGCAACTACTATATTAAATAGAAAGTCTTCTGCACAACTAAAGAAACAATCAACAGGGTGACGGGACAACATGTAGAATGGGAGAGAAATAGTTCCAAACTACTGACCCAACGAGGGACCAATATCCGGAATAATTAGAACTCAAACAACTCGACAGCCAAAAATCCCCAAATAATCAAATTAAAGATTGAGCAAAGGAAATGAATAGACATTTTTCAAAAGAAGACATATAAATGGCCAAACATATGAAAAAATGCTCAACATCACTAATCATCAGGGAAATATGCAAATCAAAAACACAATGAGGTATCATCTCTTCCCAGTTAGAATGGCTATTATCAAAAAGGCAAAAAATAACAAACGTTAGTGAGGATGTGGAAAAAAGGGAACTCTTACACACTGTCGATGGGAATGAAAATTAATACAGCCATTATGGAAAACAGTATGGAACTTTCACACAAAAACTAAAAACAGAACTACCCATATGATCTAGCAATCCCACTACTGGGTATTTATCCAAAGGAAAGGAAACAGTGTATCAAAGGGGTACCTGCACTCACATGTTTATTATACCACTATTCACAATAGCTAAGATAGAAATCAATCTAAATGTCCACCGAGAGGTGAACGGATAAAGCAAACGTGGTATATACACACAATGGAACACTGATCAGCCATAAAAAGAATGAAATCCTGTCATCTGTGGCAACAAGGATAAGCCAGGTGGACGTGATGTTAAATGAAATGAGTCCGGCACAAGAAGATCAATAGCACAGTGTTCTCCCTGGTAGGTGGGAGCTAAGGGAAGTTTTGAGCTCATGGAAGTAAAGAGCAGAACTGTGGGTGTTAGAGGCCAGGAAGGGTGGGGAGAGATTGGTTAACAGATACAAAATTACACCTAGATGGAAGAAGGAGTTCTGGTGTTCTGCAGCACCACAGGGTGAATATAGTTAATTACAGTTTTTGTGTATTTTCAGAAAGCTAGAAGAGAGGATTTTAAATGTTCACAACACAAAGAAATGATAAATGTTTGAGGTGATGAATATGCTAATTACCCTGATTATACACTGTATACATGTATCAAAATATCACTTTGTAACCCAGAGATGTACTATTAATATTATTACCTATCAAAAAAAAGGGGAAAAATATTCATCTAGATAGTAAAACAATTAAAAGGAAATACTAACCAAAATTTTGCTAGCATTCATGTCTAGGTTGTGAGATCATGGTTGAATTGTTTTCTTCTTTATATTTTCAAATATTTTTTCACATTTGCAACAATGAGTTGGATTTACTTCTAAAACTGGGGGTGGGAGAGCACAACGAAATCAATATTTTACAAGTGATACTGCAATTAAATTTGATAGATTTACTGAATATTCTGATAGTGTATCACTGGGCAAACATTCTCAGATTCAGATAATGCTGGCCCTAAAACACAAAAATACGCCAGTGATTTGGATAAGCAACAATGCAACAGAACATAAAAATTCAATCTCTGGAGCACAAGCACTACATTTCTACTGGTTATGTTCTAACTGCCACAGGACACACTGCTGCTTTAAATATCAAGGACTTGGGAATTCTTCTCTGGCAGTCAGGAAGCTTTTTGCTCTGTTCACATACCACTTAATGCCCTAAAGAATGCTAATTAGACAGAAAGTCTAACTTACTGTCACACTCTTAAATCTGTCTGATGAACATTTCATAGCAGAGATACATAACACCGCTAATTCTCAAAATTAAACACACTAGTGGAATCACAAAGCAAGAAGGTTCTTAATAAATAGTATTGAAAATTTCCACAGTGCTTTTGATGGATTAAGTGATTTATAAATTTTTTAAAAAGTCACTTGCTCTTAAAAGTTTTCAAGTCAGAAGGTATCTACACAAAACATTCACACACCTTACTAACCAATGATTTTCCTGAAGTACTCTATAAGCCACTATTAAAAAAATCTTGCCTGCATAAAAAGAAATACAGTTGGCCCTCCATAGCTGTGGGTTCTACGTCTGTGGATTTAACCAACATGGATGGAAAATATTTGGGAAAAAAAAATTCAGCCGGGTATGGTAGCACACACCTGCAGTCCTTCCTAGCTACTTGGGAGGCTGAGGCAGGAGGTTCTCTTGAGCCCAGGAGTTCAAGGCTGCAGTGAGCTATGATTGTGCCACTTGCACTCCAGCCTGGGCAACAACAAAAAAATTACGTCTCACAAAAAAAGAAAGTCCGTACTAAACACATACAGATTTTTTTTTGGTCACTATTCCTTAAACAATACAGTATAACAACTATTTGCATAGCATTTACATCATATTAGGCAATATAAGTACAATCTAGAGATGTTCTTAAGTATATGAGAGGACATATACAGGTTATACGCAAATGCCACACCACTTTACATCATGGACTTGAACATCCTCAGATTTTTTTTACGTAAAATGGATTTTTATATCCACAGGGGGTCCTGGAACCAATCCCCCATGGATATCAAGGGACAACTGTACATTGTTTCTAGGATCCAGTACTTCTGACATAAAAATCAAAAATAAGCTTATTTAATAGAAATCTTATTTTAACAAGTCATGCTATAGTTGGACTCATTTATCTATTGTTACATTTATATTCAAGATCATTGTTGTAAACCAGTTATACAAACAGCTTAAGACTGGGAAAATTAACATGCAAGGAAAAACACCATTCACTTTTTTGGTTCTTTCTTGAATATTTTGCGCATTTCCTCTTTGATAAGAATAAGTATACAGTAACACACTAGCCAACTACAAAAGGTACCACAAATAGAAGCAAAGACACCAAATACTTTGGACATTGTCTATCCGTATATATGTGTATCTCAAGGGAGATGAACTTAAGTCACTTTTAATCAGTTAAAGGAGGTGAGCTGCATGTTCTTTTGATGCATTTACATTAGATTTTCTTAGAATGTTACTAAACAAAAAGAAAGAGGTAGTTTAAGCGTAGTATATAATATGGCAGGAAGATCTGATTAAAAAGCAGATAGATGCTACAGGGGAACGATTTAAAAGCACAGGTAAGAGTTCTGCCTCCAGCATAGAGGAAGAAGCTCCTGACAAATCAGTCTTCCCACAGATAACAACTATAATCTCTGGAAAAATGCGAAAAATATGTATTGGAACATGAACAAAAACACACAAATTTTGGAGGTGAGCCAAAAAATTAGAGGAAGCAAATTGGCACAGTAAATTTCCTGGTGGGGTGTGTGTGTGTGTGTGTGTGTGTGTGTGAGTGAGAGAGAGAGAGAGAGAGAGAGAGAGAGAGAGAGAGAGAGAGAGAGAGAGAGAGAAGAGAGAGAGAAGAGAGAAGAGAAGAGAGAAGAGAGAGAGACTGGCTTTGCCTTAAAGGGCAAATGTGGTTAAAGGGGTGTGGGCCAGTTAAAACTCTAATAGAAAGTCCCCTGTCCTTCTGGTATGAGGAACCAAAGGAAGAAACATGGGGGCAACCAGAAGCAATATACAGCGTGGAAGGAATTCTAGAAGAGAAGAAACCAGAGAAAGGGAACCCCAAATTTGATAGAGACTTAGCCCAAGTCTCTGGCTTACCCTTAACCACTCGTGCAACAGACTGAAAGCAGTCTCAGCTGAGATCTGAGCCATAACCCACCACAAGCATGAAAGAATTTGTAATTTTGGTCTAAGTTAATTGCCTTCTAAAACTAAAACAAAAATATCAATTTTATTCTGGGGAATGTAACCAAATCCAGAGTCTCCAAATGAGAATATTCACGATGTCCAGGAAACAATCCCAAATTACTCAACATATGAAGAAGCAGGAAAACATGACCCATTCTCAAGAGACAAGGTAATCGACAGGTGCCCAGACTCAGATGATACAGGTGTTGGAATTATTAGACGAGAACTTTAAACAACCTAGTATAACTATGTTCAATGAGGTGAAGAAATACAGGCTCCAAAAAGAAAAAAAAAAAAAAAGGGAAATCTCAACAGAGAAACAGAAAAAATAGAAATAAACTGAATGCAAATACAGAACTAAAAAATACAATATATGAAACAAAAAATTCACTGGATGGGCTTAATAACAGAATAACGACAGAGGAAAGGGTGAGCTTACAGACATAAATCATCTAATCTGAAGAAAAGAAAAAAAGAAGGTAGAAAAAATGAACAGAGCATCAGGAACTACTGGAACAACATCAGAAAGTCTCTTACAGATGGGTAACTGGAGTCTCAAAAGGAAAGGCAAGAGAGTATGACATAGAAAAAAGAAAATATGACTAATGTCTAAAAACCTCCCAAATCTGGTGAAAGACAAATTTACAGACTCAATAAGCTTAATCAACCCCAATAAGATAATTACAAAGAAAACCACATCTAAGTGCATCGCAGTCAAATTGCTGAAAAACCAATGGTAAAGAGAAAAATAACATATTACGCACAGGGGAACAATGATTCAAATGACCACAGACATCTCATCATAAACCATGGAAGCCTGAAGACAGTGGAACTACATCTTTAAAATGCTAAAAGAAAAACCAGAAACTCTAAAACCAGTGAATGAGGGCAAAATGAAGACATTTTCAGGTAAAGAAAAAATCAGAAAATCATTTGTCACCAAACGAGCAATACGAGAAATACTAAAGGAAGTTCTTCAAGCTAAAGAGAAAGTATGCCAAAAAGAAACCTGGATCTTCAGAATGAATGAAGAACATTGTAAATAGTAAATATCTGGGTAAATAAATAATATTTTTTCTCTCAATTTCTTAAAATACATATGATTGTTTAAAGCAAAATTATAACACCACTTTGCGGAATTTATAATGAATGCGTATTTAATATACATGCCAATTACAGCCTAAAAGACTACAGAGATGGGAGTAATTGGACATACATGGTTGTAAGAACTCCATATTTTATGCAAAATGGTAAAAATGACCACTGAGTAGACTGTTAAAAGTTATAGATGTTGAAATTTCTAAGGCAACCACTAAAAAATAATGCAAAAATAAAAAGCCAAGAAGAAATTAAAATGGAATTTTTTAAAAAAATTCAAATAATCCAAGAGAAGGGAGAAAAGAGTTGTAAATAAAGACATAAAACACAGAGAGAACAAACAAAAAACAAATTTTAAAATGGCAGGCCTAACCATATCTATAATGACATTAAATACTCCAATTAAAAAGAATTATCAGAATGGATAAAAAAGCAAGATCCAACTATACACTGTACAAGGGACTCACTTTATATATAAACAGGTTGATAATAGACAAAAGAAAAAGACATGAACATTTGTCAGATTAAAGGAGAAAATACACAATTCCATGATCATAGGAGATTTTAACAACCCCTCTCCAAAAACTGGCAAAACTATTAAATTTTTAAAAAACAGTAAAGACATACACTGTATGAACACTAATTGACAGAGACCAAATCATAGAACTCATACTCTTTTCAAGTGTACATAGTATGTTCAGCAAGACAGATGTCATGTTCAGCAAGTTTCAATAAATTTGAAAGGACTAAAATCATACTGAAATCTCTAACCACAATAGAATTAAATTACAAATCAGTAACAATAAGAAATCTAGGAAAATCCTAAGCATTTCAAAATGAAGCAACACATTTCTAGATAATCCAAGGTTAAAGGAGAAATCAGAAAACTTTTCTAACTTAATGATAATGAAAACATACCTATAATTTGTGGGATATAACTAAAGGAGTACTTAGAGGATAATTTACAGCTTTAAATGCTCATATTAGAAAAGAAAAATGGTCGCCATCAACGACTTGGAAGGAGTCTTAGTTGTGTACATGCTGCTAGCTGAGCATGAGACCTTGTGCATCCACAGAGGACAGAAGGTCCAGCCGAAAACAAAAACTGGGGCAAACTTGCAAATTGTTTGAATATTGAATGTGTTCCCTAACTTAGCTGGCAAAGGGTGAAAGCTTTACTGGCTCAAGGTGTTTCAGCACAAGCCCTGACCTAACACTGGCTAACCAATAGGCTATGCTGACCTATCGACCCCCTCTGGGAAGCCAGACTTAAAAAATTTTAGAAGAATTTAGAAAAAAGAAGGAAAGAAAAATCAAGGATAGAAAAATAAATAACATAAGGTTCTATCTCAAGAAACAGGAAAAAAAAAGAGCAAAGTAAACCCAAAACAAGTAAAAAGAAGTAGGGGGGAAAACTGAACTAGAAACCAACAAAATAGACAACAGCAATAATACAGAAAAATGAACTAAGCCAAAAGCTGGTTCTTTGGAAAGGTCAACTAAATTGGTAATCTCTAGCTACAATGATCACAAAGAAACAAGACACAAATGACCAAATAAAAATAAAATAAAAAGCAGTTATCACTACAGAGTCTGCAAATATCAAAAGGATAACAAAAAGCACAGGTAAAGTTCAGAGTTATAAGCAGCCTTTTAGCAAATTCAGTGCTGAATGATCACCTCCAAAGAGTTGTATCCACAATTCTAACATTTATCTGTTCAGCATAATCAAAAGCTGTGCTTTTAAAAATATGATTTAATATAAGCATATTTACATTTTGCACTGAGGCAAAGCCAAGTATCTTCCCACATCCCAACAAATCATCCTCAACAAGCTTCTGAGGCAGCATATCAGGAATTTATAAAACCATCTGAATTTGGGCAAACAAAATGATTGTTGGGTTTCTACCCCCTCTAAAGCCCCTTTATCAATTTCTGCTTTTGAAAAACCCCTTATACTATTCACGGTGTGCTCTAATCTCCAGCTTTCAAAATAAGTGAAAAGGCTATTTTTTTCAGGCTATTTCTATAAAAAGTACAGGCAGAGAGACAATGTCCTACAATGTATTTTAGGACACTCAAGATAACGTTTAAATATTGACAGTATGGCTACAAAGTTCTACTACATTTGAAATATCATTGAGCTCTTTCTCCCATTTAACAAAACATTGGAAATATAAAAATCCTAACTATGAACGAAGTATTCAGATTTGACCATTATTTATTTATTTTTTTCACCTACCTCTGGCTGCACTTAGACAGATTTGACCATTAAAGATGATTTCTTATGTGACCACTCTGAGAACAATTCTCAAACGGTGAGAATAAGTGGTCTCTTCCACGGCATCAAGTCTTACCACAGCCACATACTGCCTCATCTGAAGAGCCAGAGGGTCAAGAATGCCAAATGTACGGCTTGCATGGGTCATCTGAACACCCCAAAGCTGCCAGGGATCCCCATCTTCACAGCAAACAAAATGCAGCCGAAATCAAACCAAATGGCATTCAGTAGAAGGGTTTTGTGGGTTGTTTTTTTTTTTTTTTTTTGAGGCAGAGTCTCATTCTGTTACCCCAGCTAGAGTGCAGTGGTGTCATCATAACTCACTGCAACCTCCAACTCCTGGGCTCAAGCGGTCCTCCTGCTTCAGCCTCCCAAGTAGCTGGGACAACAGGCATGTGACAGCACGCTCAGCTAATATTTTTTTTTTTTTTTTGTAGAAACGGGGTCTCACTATTGCCCAAGCTGATCTCAAACTCGTAGGCTCAAGTTATCCTCCTGCCTTGGTCTCCCAAATTGCTAGGATTTCAGGCAAGAGCCACTGCGCCTGGCCAGAAGGATTTTAATAGTTAGTATAAGGTTTTCTGTAAAAAGAGAACTTTCATATTAACATGTTGAAAAAAGCTTTAAAAAAATCTTGCTCAGGGCCGGGCGCGGTGGCTCACGCCTGTAATCCTAGCACTCTGGGAGGCCGAGGCGGGCGGATAGTTCTGAGCTCAGGAGTTCGAGACCAGCCTGAGCAAGAGCGAGACCCCGTCTCTACCAAAAAAATAGAAAGAAATTAATTGGACAGCTAAAAAATATATAGAAAAAAAAAATTAGCCGGGCATGGTGGTGCATGCCTGTAGTCCCAGCTACTCGGGAGGCTGAGACAGTAGGATTGCTCAAGCCCAGGAGTTTGAGGTTGCTGTGAGCTAGGCTGACGCCACGGCACTCGCCCCAGGCGAGAGTGAGACTCTGTCTCAAAAAAAAAAAAAAAAAAAAAAAAAATCTTGCTCAGAATTAGTATTACTGAAGGAAAAAAACAGGTGTCAGTTAAAAAGCAACTCATTAAATGTAAATCGGAAAGTTTGTAATGGAGCCAAAGAAGCCATTATGAGCTGCTATATAAATAGGCATTTAATGATTTTTTCAATGTTACATTATTGATCTAACAGGCCCTCTGTTTCCACTGAAATGAATAAGTAATTTGTTTAAGGTAACATTAATAGGATTTGCAGCACATTAGATACCCTTGGTCCCTCTTATCATTAGAATTACCACTATAAAAAAAACTTCACATTGTCTTTCAGCGAAACATCTGAATAATTTTAGAAATCACAGCAAAAGACCAGAGACATTTGATTCATCCATCACATGCAAAAAGGCATTTCTAAGTCAACATGATGAATATCATTTATTCAATTCAATAAATACTCAACTTTTACTTACTAATATCAGATACTACCACTCTACGCACTGAAATACAATGGTGAACAAGAGGTATGGTCCCTACTCTCAAAGAGTCTACAGTGTATCTGTGAAAACAACGAAACGAGTATAAAGGATCCTATGCAAGCACAGAAAACCGGGTCCAATCTCCTACAAAGGGAGCCAGAGAAAACATCCGGAAACTGATATTTAAGCTGAGATGAGGTGGGAAATCGGGAGTAGCCAGATTCTGGAGGGAGCGGATGGCAGAGTAAAGGACGGCTTCTAGCACAGGAAACTACGGTCAGAGCCACTGCATGTTCCAATTGCCAGGTGTTTTAAGAGTTACCTTTCATGTAAGAAAAACGACTACGGTGGAAAATTAAACTTTACCAGCAAAGCTGCATATACCAAAAGACAACAGTCATCTACTTCTTAATCTAGGAAGAAAAAAGGTAAAAGATCACAATTTCACCTTGGCCTATTCCCCATAATCCCCATCTAAACACATATTTATTTCCTCATGCATGCCACGGTGTGTGCCAGGCACGAGAGAGGATTCAGTGGTGAACAAGATAAACCTAATACTGCCTTCAGGGAGCAACACAAAGGAGCAAATAATCAAATACAGTAGAGTGCTTCTGTGGCTACACATGATTCTGAAATGTAGCTCCTTGATTTCAGTTAACATTGAATAAGATACTTGGCTTAAAAGCTAATGTTTGAAAAATCTTCCAGTAATAAGTAAGGGAGCAATCACTATTTGACATCAAATATGGTATAACAGGACCATCACAACAATCTTTGACATCTCATACACATAAACAAGGAATTAAGCTCATATTTTCAAATAAATACTATTAACTGGTGTTTTACAGATTTCAAAGCACTTTTACATGCACTAATTTTTCTTTCTTTTTTTTTTTTTTTGGCAGTAGAGATGGGGCTCTCCCTGTGTTGCTCAGGCTGGTCTCGAACTCCTGACCTCAAGCGATCCTCCTGCCTCGGCCTCCCAAAGTGCTAGGATTACAGGCATGAGCCTTCTTGCCCGGCCCACACTCTTTTTCGTTGTTCACAGCAAGAGAGGCCAAACAGATATTTTAATAATTACCTACCATTTGTCAAGCACTGATTGTGGAGTGCCAGGTTCTTTGCTGGAAACTTAATACCCATGATCTCATTTCATCGTATGACAATCCTGCAAAGTAACCACTATCCTCTCCCTCTCACAAACGAGGAACCTGCGGCTTAGAGGGTTTACACAATGTTCTCGAAGACACATGGCTGCCAAGTGGTAGAGCTAAAGTTAGTTCCTGTGTCAGTCTGTGCATCTCTTCCATCCCACAGCCTGGCTTCCATGTCACCCAAATATGACCAGTGAGGGAGCTAAAAAGTGGACCCTGAGCAGAGGAGATGGGACTAGACTGCCAGCCAGGAGTTTTAGTTCAGTCTTTCAGCCACACTGAAGCCTCACTATAATCTCAACCTCAGGGTTCTGCCCTCACTTAAAGCCATATTTGGCTTTCTAACAATTTGATCCCTTTGGATTCTCTCTAAAACATCTTTCTAAGCATTATGGGGGAATGGATTACAAAAAAAAAAAAACCTAAGCAAAAATTAAAATATTTAATTAGCAACATCATTCACACCCTGCATCTGACACTACCCTGGTATCATGTGCTCCTGAAGTACATTTCACAGTGAAATCTGCTATTAAACAACCATAATAAAAGCTAAAAGCTATGCCACAGTTTATATACATAATCTCATGTAATTCTCACATTAACCCTAACAAGTCCATACTAGTATCCACAGTTTACAAAGATAAACAGAAGCTTACCGAGGTTAAATAACATGCCCACGGTCACAGAACCACAGGTGGTGTGGTGGTATGATTCCAAGAGCCTAAGCTTTTACCCTTTATGACACAGCCTATGAGTATTGCTGCCATGGTCAGATAAATAAAAATACCAAAATATTCTGATCTGAATTTGTTATGTTTTCAGAAGTTTTCATATATAATCACTCAATGGCTACATTATCAGAATTATACAGTTTTAGTGTGTGGCACTTTGCTAAATAAAAAAAAACAATTAGACACCTTATTTTTTCACACCTTTTCCATTATTAAGCACCATTGAATATGTAGCTTAATACATATTTTCTTCAATATTTTACCCAATAACTTTTCAACTTAAGAAAATCAGCTGGGCGTGGTGGCTCACGCCTGTAATCCTAGCACTCTGGGAGGCCGAGGCAGGCAGATTGTTTGAGTCAGGAGTTTGAGACCAGCCTGAGCAAGAGCGAGACCCCGTCTCTACTAAAAATAGAAAGAAATTGGCCAAATAACTAAAAATAGACTCTGTCTCAAAAAAAAAAAAAAAAAAAAAAAAAAGAAAATAGAATGTTTAGTGATGGTTAATATCAAAATTACTTAGAGTACAACAAAAGATTTGGTGCTCCATTTTTTAGAACCCTATTTTAAAAGCAAATAAAATACCATTCAGTTATTTGTAAAACAAGTATCTGACACAAGTTTAATGGAGTAAATAAATCATAAACATTTATAAATAAATGGTAAAAGCGCAGAGATGAACAGGTCAATGTAGGTATCAATTTTTGGTGTTCTCCACGCCCCTCAATTGACTACAGGTACTTCTAATTCTCAAAGGAAATCTGCATCTCATTTGAGAAAAGGTACAATGGGAAAGGAACAGAATAGAGGTAAGTGAAAAAATACACCATGTAGGATACTTTATCAATGAAAAGATTGGTCTCATTTTCTCATCTATACATGATACTAATTATTTCCTTTATTTCGGAGACAACCTCAAACATAAACCAGGCAGCAATGCTTGGGTACAAGCCGACTAAACACAGCTTTTAAACTGCAGGGGGTAGAGGGAGGTCAAGCTCCCACCTCATTTTATATTCAAAACACATGTCCGAAATGCTTACCAATCTGTACTTGCTCTGGCTGGCTGAGAGAAACAAACGCTGATGTGTCATCAATCCAGGATATCTGAATGTTACCTGTAATATTGAATTAAAAGGCAAAGTGAACATTTGACCATTTAGAGAGCTAACAGATTGAATAATTTGTATATCTGACATATTTCAGTGCAGGCTATAATTTAAAGGGAGATGAGGTGCGTCTTTAAAACTGGATCAAAATCTCAACACTACAGAGAGTTAGCTTGCTTAAAACTTAAATCTACCACAGCAGTTATTAGGTTAAAACTTCAAGAGGGGAGACAACCTGGGGGGGAGGGAGGGGAAAGACGCTGTCAGAAATCTGTTTTAACACAATAGAAAGAGCCTTCCAGATTAAATCTTAGGCCACACTATCATGCAGTCCAACCTTATACCAGGGTTGGAGACTTTTTTTCCCTATCAAGATCACTAATAAAAATCAGAGACCACATAGGTCCAAAACTACCACTAGGGCCAGGCACTGTGGCTCACACCTGTAATTCCAGCACTCTGGGAGGCCGCAGCTGGAGGACTGCTTGAGGCCAGGAGTTCGAGACCTGCCTGGGCAACGTCTCCACAAGAAAATTTTAAAAATAGCCCGGTGAGATGGTGCATGCCTATAGTCCCAGCTATTCAGGAGGCTGAGGCAGGAGGATCACTTGAGTTCAGGAGTTCAAGGCAACTATGAGCTATGATTGCGCCACTGTATTCCAACCTGGGTGACAGAGTGAGACTCTGTCTCAAAACAAACAAAACAACCCCACAACTATTTCTTCTTAGAGACACCGACTCTGAAAATTAAAAATGGGAAACATGGAAATGAGTCAATAACTGTAACCAGCAATAAGAAAAATTCAATGTTGATATCAAAGCCAGGTAAAGAGAACAGGCAGCAGGATATCCTGGGGGACAAAGAAAAGGAGCCAGAGAGAAAAAAAAGCCAAGACACACTCGCAGAGGGAGCAAAAAGCAGAACAGTGAAACACATGAGATTCCCATACAGAGGAGAACTACTCAATAAAGGCTAAATGCAAACAGAATGGAATGGTGGAGCCCGCTTAGGAGGACAAGGGTGGAGTGGGGTGGGGGGTAGGATGCTGAAGAAAACCAAAGGGAAATGCAGAGACCTAATTATTGTTACCACTCTTCTTGAAAAAATACAAAACGCTGAATTTTATAAAATGAGCAAACATCACTAGAATTTAGCAATAAAAAAGAGTTTTCATTCCAACTAAAAGGCTGGAAATTTTTGAAAACTACTTTGTTTTACCACCAAAGAGAAAAAAAAAACTCATGCTTTCAGCTGCATAGTAAAGCAACATACTGACTTTCCCAATTATAAATCACTTACTCTTATTTGATTACCTCTCCACCCTGCATTATATGTTACCTTTTAGATAAATAATACTAGCTAATAATTAATGATCATTACTATATGCCACATGCTGTTCTAAATGCCCTCCATGGATTAGCTCATTTAATCCTTGTAACATGCCAATAAAATAATAGTAATATTTATTATTATTATCATTACCATCATCTCCGATGAGGAAACAAAGACACAGAGAGGGTACTGACCAAGGTTACACAGCTAATTTTTTTAAATTAAACTGAAAAAAAAATTCTACTTGAAGAATTTTACTTAATTTAGCCAATAAGTTTGACAGCATAGGGATAAGAATATATAAGACAAGAAACAACAAAATCTTTCAAAAGAAATGAGCCTTGAAATTCAACTACATTTCCATATCTGCATTTAAGTTAAAAAGCAGGACTAGAATTTCAGAAGGATTAGAATAACTTTCCAGAAATATACCTGCTTTCACACACTTTTCTAAAATACTATGTAAAGCTTTTTACTTATAAGAAGTAAAACATGCTTATTTGAGAAAATACAGCAAAGCATAAAGAAAATAATCCTATCTAAAACATTCAGTGGTAATATCATGATACTTTCTTTCAGTCTAATCTCTATAATCTTTTAAAAATAGTGTTAGTTATACAGGAAGCCTACTTTATATCTGCTTTTTACTTCAAATTTTAAAATATAAACACTTTGCCGTCTCTTAATAAACTCTTCAAATGTTTTTTAAATGGCTCCATACTAGTCCCTTGGGGAGCTACATCAACATTTACTAAACATTCTTACTATTGGACATTTAGGTTTTGTTGCCTTCACTTAATCCAAGAATTTCCGAAGAGGACAGCTTAAATACTTCGTTTGTTAAAATAAAGAGGCACTGCGGCAGGCTTCCGATCAGAATGGTCTTTAAAACCTCCAGTCAGAAGACTACTCAAATTAATCTACTTGTGTGTACTGATAAAAAGGGCAGAGAAGAACTGCCCTACCTCATCTGTATCACAAATCTTGATCTGCTCAAACATCTGTTTGTTGCTTTGATTATTCGATCTCGAGCAGGGACCACCTATCCTTATGAAACAGACATTTTCTCTGAATTTAATCTTAAAAATGATTTCTTCTCACCCTAGGCTGATTTTCCCTGATCAGTTGTAAGGGTGGACTGTAAGGGCAGTCATAGTAATGGTATCCTGCTTTCCCTGAATTAATAGCATTCACCGTGAGGTGCTGTTAAAAGTTCCTCAGATGATATTAACACAAAGCTAGAATCCTAAATCAAAAAAAATTCTATGGGTGAAATTAAAACCTTGAATATTAACAGTTTTTAAAATTTTACCTCAAAGGCAACAGGATTGAAATATTAACATTCTTTTATGCTTGTGGTAAAGCTATCTACCTCTGACCACCTATACCGAAAGAATAGCAAAACCCTGGAAAGTAATCTGTACTTACGATTTACTTACCAAAGGCACTGAAAAGTTGGTAAAGGTCGCTGGTTTTCCATTCTTTGGGAAATGTCACGTGGAGAACATGGTCACGTTTAGGTTGCACTACAAGACAAATTTTTGGTGTAATGTTGATAGTTGAAAAGTGATCAAGTAAACCAGTGATTCTCTGATGAAACTAACAACTCCTAAACTTCTTAGGATTCTGTCATCGTAATCTAGACCCCAGGTTCTGATTGCAGTGGTCCCCAACCCTTTTGGCACCAGGGATCGGTTTCAAGAAGATAATTTTTCCACTGGTAGGGTGGGCGGGGGGGGGCCTGGGGTGGAGCTCAGGCGGTGATGCCAACGAGCGATGGAGAGTGGCTGTAAATACAGATGAAGCGTCACTGGCCTCCTGCTGTGCTCCTCCCTCTCCTGAATTTCATGGAAGATAATTTTTCCAAGGATGGGGGTGGGTGTGGCTAGGTAGAGCTCTGTGGCCCGGGGCAGGGACAGCAGCGCAGAACTCACAGCAATTTGAGCCCTGGCAATTCTGTGCAGAAACATCTCTTTTCAGGAAGTTCCTGTATAAATTATTCAAAAGGAAAAAAAAAAGGCTACTCTGTTCAAGAAGTTTCACTAAACATTTAACTTTCTCCTTTTAATCTTTCTACATGTTTATTTAGATAAAAAAAAAAAGCACTGTCCAAATTAAATGGACTAACTGCTTTTAAGTAGAGGCAATCTTGAGTCACAATCTTGTGTTCTAATCCCACACCCACCACTTACCTGTGGAACTCTAAGCAAGAGACTGACTTAACCACTCTAACCCCTCTTGCCTATAAATTGGGAATGGCAATATTTAGCGTGCAGAATTCTCGTGAGAATGACAAACTAAAATAAAATGTAAGGCTAATATGGAGGGCAAGCCAAGAGTATATCCTCAAACTATCACTGCAACAATTATCATCACCAAGTACAGTTCACCCATTTCTACACACCATGACATGTATTAAGGCAAATAAACCAAGGATAGAAAAAGAGCAACAAAACAGAAGATTAAACAGAAGAAAAAAAGAAGCAATTGCCTCCCAAACAGATTGGCCTTCCGAGGTTTTTAAATGAAAAAAAAAAAAATGTCAACCTACTAAATTTAAATATATTAAGTATATATATATTAAATATATATACTAAATTCAAATATATACTCAAGTAACTGGAAAATAGAAATTTTACCAAGTTACTGACAGCTAATATATCTTAAAATTTATTATAAATATTTATAGAAAATAATGAAATTAAGAGTTCTGAGTGAAAATGAAATCATACAAGATTTTTTAAAAAATTTAATTAATGCATATACTGAAAATGTATTTAAAGAGATGACTAAGGAAGACCCAAGGGTCCCATTAACTTAAGCATAGTCTTCATAACAACCACAAAATCACTGGCCATTTTTAAGTGAAAAAAGCTTTTTTTAGTAATACCTTTCTAATTATCCCTTCCAGACCACAAACTTAAATGTACAGATGCAATAAGAAAATTAAAATTTACTTACAGTCTGGTCCTTCCAAGTTTAGATAGGGGATATCCATGACCCTCATAAGAAATAACCTACAAAAAGAAACAGGTAATGGATTAGTTTCTTTTAAAAAGCCTATATTGGCATTTACTAAATTTTTTAGTATTAATAGAAGCTCCTTGATTACTTTATTTCTAAAATAATTTCTAAAGCTCTGAAATTCATTTCAGAGGTTTTTCTCTTGGGCCAAATATTTATCATAAGTAGAAAAACAAACAAACAAACTGGTATCCCTAACACCTACCACAGTTCCTGGCACTTAGTAGCTGCTCAATATATTTAGCTAAATGAATGAAATTAGTAATCAAAGAATCAAAAGAAAGTCTTGTGCAGAGCGGCCTTGTTAAGTTAGTCCAAGGAAACTGAAAGTAAACAAATATTAACTATTTTACCCATCTGTGAGTAAGTGTTCCCACAAATTATAAAAGTAATCCTTATGATTGGTGACAGTGAGCCGAGAAAGACAGCATAGGTTTCTTTGTTTTTAATGAAATTCAGAGTCACAGGATGAATGCTAATCTCTCTGGGTAAACTACATAGTCTGAAATAAGCGACTGTCTCAAAAGTCCATATCATTATTATCATTTAAAATATAATAAAAGCACAAAGCAAAATAATCCTTGGTTTAAAAAAAAAACCCATCACACTAATATAAACCGTAGCAGTCATTTTATATATATCTTCCAAAATGGATACAAAGGCACTTTTAAAAGAGCACTTGTAAATTACAACTCTCTGTAATGCCATTCAATTTTCTTTTATTTGCAAGATTATGGACAAAATATCAGGCATTCTGCTGTTTGTAAGATGATTTTAATGAGTTTTTACTTAGATAACAACATATTGTGCATTTCTGGTAGAAGACTACATTATACAGCAAATTAAAAGGGCAATCCAAGTGCCCAACAAGCAATTAGTTTGGCTTCACTGACCCGCAATTAAGGCACATTATTACCAGGCATTCAAAAGTCAAGCAGGGCATGAGCTAGTTTACAAATGGAACCATCAGCATGAACAACACTGTTCTGTTAACGTCAGAAAAAAATGAAGTCATGGTATTCTGTGGTTTGAGAATTTGTTGTCTGGCCTACAATTTAATAAACCAAATACTATGGCTAAGAAACCAAATTTATTTTTAGTTCACTAATTTAGGCTCAAGTGTACTATTTCGGTTTTGTTAGCTATTTTACCCTGTTTAATCAATACTACCTGCAATGCCAGAAGACAAAAGGTACATAAAGTACCTAGCATGGTAGGTTCCCCAGCTGTCGTTACTACTGCCTACCAGAGCCTGGAAAGTTTTTCCTGGGTTAGGAAGCTCAACACTGTCATGCTGCATATAATTTTCAATTCTTCATTCAGTAAATTTAGAGACAGTCTCCTAATTCTAAAAACCAAATTTTTAAAAACTTAAAAATTAATGAATCATAACAAGCACCATAAAAATGATTAAAAATTTTACCCTGACTTTAAAAACAAAAATTGAATCAATAGTACGTTCATTGCTGTCCTGTCAAATATACCAGTAATCAAAATCAACCTCAAGATTCGAGAACATGTGGGAGTCAGTAAATTACAGCTCAAAATTTCAACATAATATTAAACAATCAAAACAACTGTGAAAACTTCAGAGCATGAATAACTTGTGATACAATTTTAAGTGTTTAAAAAGCATAAAATTTTATACTGTGATTATATCTTTGTAAAATATGTCATTAAACCAAGAATAAAAATATACCCCCCCACACACAAAAAAAACCAAAAACCAATGGCTTTGGGGAAACTGAGCTTTGCTTTTCAAAATTCCGACTTACTATTATTTTTTAAACTTTAAAGGCTACTAGAACTGAGAAGCCCAGGGGAAATAACTAGAGACTTTCTTAGAAAAAGCCAACTGAAAATGCCATTTGAATTAATCTTGTATGTCCTGGGCACCATCTTACCCAGCTGTGAGGGAGAGGGATATATAATAAAATCACAAGTTTGAATCTGTAATTACTTTCTTTCTTTTAAAATTTTGTTTTATTTCTAAAGTCATGGGACCTTGATAACAAATTTAGAAAATCCATTGTCCTATAAATACAAGAAAGGATTATACTTAAAAACAAAACGGTGGATTCTCCAATTTTTTTACCATGTAGATGTTTTAAAACTTTTTTTTGACAATTATCTTTTGTCAAGCAATATATAGGCTATTTGTTCTCTAATATTTCATCTGATCTAAATATTATCTTATTAAAATAAGTACAAATTCATTTTCAGCTGAAATACCCAAAAGATTTTTTTTAATTTAGTCAATCCTACACTATCTTGTTTGCTTACTCAAGAGTACTTTCAACAGAAATCTCTTCCAAAATAATTATTAATAGCATTTCTCACTCTTCCCTTATACCTCCACCTTCAATGTCTGGGGTTTAGAGAGGGCTGAACAGCTCCAAACCCTGGAGGAACATGAAAACCAACCCTGTGTGTGACATGGTAGACTGCAGTTCTGGAAAGAGCCATGCAATTGTGAAACCAACTCTAAAACTGCAGCTGAGCGTCTGCAGAAATGAACCAAAGCAAACTCTCTGAACGGCCTCCCACCCTCCTTATGCCATGCTGTTTGGAAACCATTGCTCTGGTAACATCCCTGCCCTTTTGAAGCAAAATTAAAACATTTCATTGCATGCATGCTTCATCCAAACTGGCTGCCAAAGGGCCTGCAATGACTCCCTGGAATGATCTGATAAAATACTTCCCATATGGAGCATCTAACTTGATAGTTTTCACCTTAACAAAAGAGGAAAGACAGTAGGCAAGCAGAAATGCTGATAAATACATGAAAGGATGTTCCATCACCGTGCATTGTATTGAAGAACAATCTCTCCCAGAAGGACTTTCATCTGCAGATATCAAAAAGACACCTGGACTAACACTTGCGTGAAACATTCTTTCAATTTTAGTGAAAATTTGAGATGGCTATAACGTGGTAAAGACCTTCAAGACTGTGTGTAGGAGTCCCACCACATTTCTTAAAGATTTCTGATGAAATACTATTTTCCCACTTATTCCCTGAAAGGATTGATGTTAACTCTATCAAAGACTAAAATTGAAATTCCCATTTGATACAGTGGCCAATTTTACACCAGAATTCTATCCTAAGAAACTGTGTAACTCAAGTTCAATTCTAGATGCCATAAAATTGTTTTATTTTACCGTTTGTGGAATTTGTCATTTTTTTTTTGAACATTCTAAGAGTATACTACTGGCAATGCTGGTTATCCTGGCTGTTAAACAAGTCTGGGAAGATTCAAGGGTAAAGCACGGCATACTCCAGGGTCTTTTGCTCAGCACACTGGGTAACTTCAGTTCAGTCTCTTAATAGGCTACACAGCACAGGCTACACAATGCCTTAATATCCAAAGAGCCATCCCATTTCTGTTACCCATGTGCTGTATGGCACTCACGAAAAGCCACCCTCCAAACTTCTTGTGACCAGGGATGTATGACACTGTATCCTGACTGTCTCAGGCTTGCTAGTCCCTGAAGAATTTCATTTCAGATACACAACTCAGGAGCACAGAACCTAAGCCCATATGTGGTTCTCTGCCAGCTGCATCAGCATCACCTGGGAACTTGCTAGAAATGCAAATCCCTGGGCCCCATCCAAGACCTACTGACTCAGAAACTCTGGACTGAAAATCACTGAGTTAACAGAAAACAGTATGTTCAATGTTGTGTTGTTAATTACCATTAAAGATGATTCAGTAATCAGCTGGATAATAATGATTTGTCCCAACTTCTCCAAAAAGTATATGTCTTAATGATTTGTTTATATTAAATGATTTTGACTTACAAAAACATGGAACTATTAAAACAAATACCAAGGACTACCTTGAAATCCAAGAGCCTTCTACCAGGCTGACACCAGGACGTCAAACTGTGGTAAGCCACTAGGTTCTATGCAAGTGATAAACTGGAGGAAATTACTGCTGACAGCTGCCGTTCTCATTTTTGAGAAGAAGAAAAAGAAGAGATTACTCAAACTATTCTCTTGGCAGCTCATGAGCAAAAGTCCAACCTGTTTCTGTGAACTGGCCACAAATTAAGCTTTAGCCACCAACGTAGCACTGAAGACTGGCAAACACTTGGAAGAGTAACACACACAAAACAAAGAATCAGACGCCTAACCTTATCAAGACACAGATTTTGGCAACCACACAACAACCTAGGCTGCTCTAAGTACAAGTGCACTAAGATCAAAGGTTATTCTTTGATGACACAATAACTTCCCTTGGACTATGGCTTATCTGAACTATTCCCTAGTTGTCTAGTATATATAAAAGAATTGCAAAATAATGCCAGTATCAACCCATTTTTTGCAGCTATGCTCAAGAAAACAAAATGTGACATTCAAAAATGCAAGCAAGCTGTCCTAAAGGTGATTCAGGAATGCTCTGCATGGAGGCTCCAACCTCTGGGAACCGAAAAGATCATTACAGCTCTTTAAAATTCTGCATTTTAATTCTATATAGGAAATCACTGGTTTTATTCAGAAATGAAAATAAAATATTTAATTTTGCTCCCAAAGCAGCAGGCTTTCCAGTACTATAATTGATGGCAGAAAAAGAAAGTGAGTAAGAGAGGTGGGCTGATGGCTGCTTTAAGTAGTCAGCAAAAAATAGTCACGCCCAGTGTTGAAGCAGGGGCAATGCAGTGGAATGCACACGGACAAGAGGCCCATCCACCAAGGAAGGCTGTGGGTAAACCACCACAGGTCTACCTGACAGACCACTAAAGACCATCTACATGATGCTGACCACTAGTTTTAATGGCTTTTAAAAATTTCTTATTGTATTTTTTCTTTCCAAATTGAGATGGGGTCTTGCTATGCTGCCTAGGCTGAGCTTGAACTCCTAGCATCAAGCAATTCTCCTATCTCAGCCTCCCAAGTAGCTGGGATTACAGGTGCATGTCGCCATGACTTGGTATCTTTTTAAAGTTATAAAATTATATAACTAGTGCTGGGCATGGTGGTTGACACCCGTAATCCCAGCCCTTCAGATCAAGGTGAGAGGATCACTTGAGGCAAGGAGTCTGAGATCAGCCTGGGCAACTTAGTGAGACCTCATCTCTACAAAAAATTAAAAATAAAAAATAGCTGGGTGTGGCGATACACACCTGTAGTCCCAGCTACATGGGAGGCTGAGGTGGGAGAATCACTTGAGCCCAGGAGTTCAAGGCTGCAGTGAACTATGATTGTGCCATTGCACTCCAGCCTGGGCAACACAGAGAGACCTTCTCTTAGAAAAAAATAATTACATAACTAGCGTAATCACAAATAATAAATGAGGAACAGTGATCTCAATGAGTAAACGAAATAGATACAGAACACAGACAAGTAAGAAATTCACTAAAATGACAGCTTTTTTCTTTTCAGATGAGGAATTATGAGTGGGTTTTTTGTTTGTTTTAACCAGAAAAGAATTTTTTTAAAGCACAAAGGTCCTGACTAAAATAACAACATTTATTATTGCCTGTTCAGCTTCATTTGATCCCTCTCAGGTCGAGGACAGGCAGGGAACTTACGGGCTCCATACAAGGAATGAGGAAGCATGCTTTTCCAAATTCAGTGACTTGCCCTTGGCCACCATGTGGGCAGAGACAGGACTCAGACCCTAAGCCTCCCATTCCTAGTCCTACAAAAGCAGGCCCTGCTTCCTCCCTGCTGGGAACCCCTCTCCACCTGGCTGTTAACCTGAGCTGTTTCCAAAGCCTCTATGTGAAATGGTGACGCTGGAGTCCTCTAGCAGGAGCAGTTAGGGACAAGGAGTTTCATCCTAAATCACTAGCTGGGCCCCTGGGGTATATGAGTGAAGCTAAGAGCTCAGGATACAAGATCCCAGAAACATTTTTTTATAATACTCTAAGGGCTGATTAAATTATAGCTTGGTATGATGGCACAGAGCCCAGATACAAGAAATCAGGTTGCTGTCTGAGAAAGAGCTTTGAGTAGAGTGAATTTTCAAGGCAATGGGAACAACAGGCAGTGAAGAGAGCCATGTGGCCAGAGATCAAAAGGACAACCTTCCTGCATCAAAACAAGCTGCCACCTGGGCATCAGGCTTCCCAGCTACACCTGCTGCTGCATACTGGGATCACCGTCAAGAAAACTAGTGAACCATCATATCTCAGGGTTAAGAGAGACCTTAGAGATGTATGAATACAGGGGCTTATTTCATGTAATGTCAGATTTTTACACATACACACAGGCCTGAATGATCTAGAAAGACTTCTGATGTCAAGACACATCTCAATAAAGAAGAACAGTGTTTATTCTAGTCTCTCTCCACAGCAAAAGAAAGATCAGCCGGGTGTGGTGGCTCACACCTGTAATCCTAGCACTCTTGGAGGCTAAGGTGGGAGGATTGCCTGAGGTCAGGAGTTTGAGACCAGCCTGAGCAAGAGCGAGACCCCACCTCTACTAAAGATAAGGAAAAATTAGCCAGGCGTGGTGGCGCGCGCCTGTAATCCCAGCTACTCGGGAGACTGAGGCAGGAGGATTGCTTGAGCCCAGGAGTTTGAGGTTGCTGTGTGCTAGGTTGACGCCACGGCACTCTAGCCCGGGCAACAGAGTGAGACTCTGTCTCAAAAAAAAAGGAAAAACCTCAAGCCCCCAAACTCTTTACCCTTCCTCCTAAAAACCTAGTATTTCACTCCCCAAGTAAAAATGTGCATTCATCCATCTCCTTTCTGCTTCCATCAAAACCACACTTCCACTTCATCTCAAAAAAGAGATTTCCAAGTAAATTTGCACCCCTCTCATACCACTGAAGACCGAGATGCAGAAATGTTGAGTAAAATCTAATCTCAACACAATCTGAGCAATGAATTAATTTGTAGCTCACCTCAAGTGGCAAGCCTTCTAATGGAAAATCGAAACCTTTAACAACTACCAGCTCTACTGTACTTGCAAATGGTTTTGGTATTTCCTTCAGGGCATAGCAGTAAAAGCTTCATAAGAACCTTGTACGCAAGGGCTCATCATTATACATATTTATGTGCTGTAAAAAACTAATTTTATCATCCAAGGTAGGAAGCATGCAGACATCTCTCACAAAATAAGCTCATTTATTTTGCTCACTAAAGCTCCTGTGTAAAATAAGGGTAACCACCGGCTAGAAAGGAGTGGCTGTGGCATCGGTTATTTTAATTTCACTCAGGTAGGGGGATACAGTTTTCCAACTAGCCGCTTGCTGTTTTGACAAACAGAGCATTACCCAACATTTGTCCTGAAGCCAACTCGTGCCCTTTCTTAAGCAGATACAACGCTAGAAACAAGGGCAAAAAAAGAAAGAAAAAAGAAAACCAGCAGCTCATTTCAACAGTCACCATCAAATGAACCACATCGAATTACATCAAATAAAAATGTTAAACTAAGCATTATACAAAGGCAACCTGTAAAACAACAGATTGCAAAGTGTCAGAGGAAACTAACCTCACACAAGCCAATGGTCAAAGTCAACATTTTTTAGAATCACTGCTTTGGTCAAACAGTGAGAGAAAAAGAAATCCTTCAAAGACACTAATATTGTCTCTTTAAAAAATAGCAACCAACTGCAGCATCGTCCCTTTTAAAGACTGTGTGCTACGCAGGAAGAACACACTCTCCGTCAAGGACACACCTGGGTTATCCCTGCCTCTGCTACTCCTGGGGCCCCAGACAGATGTCTCAGCTTTAAAGTGGGGACACTGTCACCCACCTGGGAAGGGCTGCCCTCAGAAATTATAGTCAATGCATAGTGGAAGGTATTAAATGGATAAGCTATTTGGTAGTAATCTAAATTTCTTACAGTGCACTGCTAACCCTTGAAAATACAAATTACATGCTAAATAGTCTTGGAAATAACTATTGCCCACTTGTTCCTGGCCAGGACCAATGCAAGGCTAGGAATACCTAAGAATGCTGACTTTACTACTCACATGCCTACAGTGGACTGAGTAGGGCCTCCAAAAAGATATGCCCACATTCTACACCCTGGAACCTATGAATGTTGCTTCTTACTTGGAAAAAGGGTGTTAGCAGATGTTGCTAAGGACCCTGAGATGAGGAGATTATCCTGCATTATGTAAGTGGCCCTCGATGCCATCACAGGCATCCCTATGAGAGACAGGCAGAGATGGAAAGGACACACACAGAGGAGGCGGCAATGCCATCATGGGGGCAGAGGCTGGAGGGATGTGGCCGCAGGTCAAGGAGTACTGCCAGAAGCCACCAGCCGCTAGAGGAGACGAGGAGCAGATTCTTCCCCAGAGGCTCTGGAGGGAGCTGGCTCTGCTGCTAACTTGATTTGGAACCTTTATTCCCATAAAACACCTGGTGTTTTAAGTCACCACGCTTGCAGTAATTTGTTACAGTGGCCACAGGACACTAATACAATACCCTACCACGGAGGAGGCAAGCTGCTTAAATAGGCATCCAGAGGTTGACTGATTTTTGTTTTTACCTCAACAAATTACTTTTTTATCATAATGATGAACAAGTTATCAAGCCAGAGGGAAATGTACTTTAAAGTAACCAGAGCAGACACAAGACTAGAGCAGCTCAGCACGTGGACAGCCCCTGCAGTGCCCATAGGGCGAGCATGCCAAGCAGAGGATGCTCAGTGAATGCCCTTTAAGGTTTCTTTAAAAAGCAGCCTTTTGATGAAGCCACAGAAGCGGCTTACCTGATAAATCTTTTGGCAATCGAGATGGCAAGGTAGAAATTAAACAAGGTAATATCAACTTGAGGCGAACACTCTCTTCCCTGAAGAAGTCGTGGAAACAAGCACTAGTTCCCAGTCTAAAAAACCAAACTAAAGGCTTAGGGATAATTTAAGGTGCCCCAGCCTTACCTGTCTTTTATAATACTTTTATGAAAATCGGTACACTCAAGAACTTTCAGGGCAATCGACCAAGCCAATTCTTGGAGATCCTTTTTATCACAGTAACTTGGGGGACCAAAAATGAAATGAACAAGACTCTGAAGCAAAATAAAGGGCTTTGGTTAAAGTATGTGAGAATAAAATACACCTTGTGTATTACGGAAAAATATATTTTGTAAACTAGGGAAAAACTGGCTTTAAGCCTTCTGGAACCTGGGAGGCTGCTCTAAGCATTACAGCGCTCTGATTTTACTTCCCTGGCCCCTGACTCCAAAATTAGCACAATCTGGAAGAGGTTGAAAACAGACTCCATTTTTATTAAAAGGCTTATTAGGCTCTTTATGATTAAAGGGTAATACCCACCAACAGCACCACAGTCCATCTTTAGCCAGTTTATGTTATGCTCCCTATCCAGGGTTCAAGATCCATTCTTGGTAAAAGCCAGGAGGCAGAGGACATCATATTTAAAAAGACTTGTGTTACTTCTTTACTCAAGCACCATTAATATAAAATTAAAGGAAAACTACCATGAAGTTCTTGGGAAAGCCAGCCAACAGGAAAGGAGGGTCCCACAATCACCGCTGCTATTAATCTGCCTCCACCCTGCCCACCCTGCCCTCAGTTCTGGCATCGCCAGGGGATTTGGGGGAAGGGATGTGGACGGCACAGGCAGACACATGGAGAGGCCTGCTCCACTCCGTGGCCTCGCAAATCACCCTGCGCCCCCAGCATCGTGACTGCAGGCACACGGGCACGACTGACACACACGGAAGATGTTCTTCTCATTCACTACCCAACTTCACAGCCAGACCTTTAAAATTAAGATACAGAGGCAACTATGAAGTGTGTTCCTAAGAGGATTTCTAAGTTGCTGTTCTCTGTAAAAAAAGATTTTATTGGCATCATGTATTCGTGCCTCTTTGCTCCTGTCAACACAGAGAGACTGCCACTCGAGGGTACTCAGCTAAGTACACACGGCCGGCCACTTTGTTTCTCTACCGCTGCCCTATAATAACATGGAAAACCAGATTGATGTGATTTTCTTGAAGTTCATGGTGGTGTAAGTCACAGTAACCACGGCACTCTCTGCACGCTTACCGCATGCCACACTCTATGCCTTATCAATGGTGCTGCCCGACGAGGTGGAGATTTATTACCGCCACTTCACAGATGTAGAAACCGAGCTTCAGAAAGGACACACGTGCCGCCCTGGGGTGACATGAACCCAGCGGCCCCACCCTGAGGCCTCTGCTCTTTCCCTCATGGCCCTGCTATTTCACTTCCAAGCCGCCTCAGTGGAGACAGCTGCAGAACTATGATCCATGTATCTTAACATTTCTGTGCCCAAGTGACCCAAACATAAATAGCAATACAATCACAAAAGAAAAATGCTCCAGGCGATTCCAAAATACCAATAGTTTTGATTAAAATCTCACTGAAACAATGAGTTGTTCCAAAAGAAACAGCTTATAAAACAACAAATTCACAGAGACAGATACATTAGAGGCCACCAGGGGCTGAGGGGAGTGGGGAGATGGGGAGTTACTGCTTGATGGTAACGGAGTTTCTGTTTGGGGTGATGACAAAGTTCTGGAAATAAATAGTGGTGATGGCTGCACAATATTGCGAATGTAATTAATATCATCGAATTGCACACTTAAAATTAGTTAAAATGGTCCTTAGCACATCCAGGGCATTTAAAAAAAAAAAAAAAAGATCAAGTGCGGTGGCTCACGCCTGTAATCCTAGCACTCTGGGAGGCCGAGGTGGGAGGATCACTTGAGGCCAGAAGTTCAAGACCAGCTTGAGCAAGAGTGAGGCTCTGTCTCAACGGAAAATAGAAAAATGAGTTAGGTGGGCATGGTGGCACAGCTTCTTGGGAGGCTTAGGCAGGAGGATCACTTGAACCCAGGAGTTTGAGGTTGCAGTGAGCTATGATGATGCCACTGCACTCAAGACCCTGTCTTGAAAAAAAAAAAAGTTAAAATGGTTGGTGACCAGCCTGGGCAACATAGTGAGACCCTATCTCTACGAAAAATAAAACAAATTAAAAATTAAAGAAAGAATAGTTATAAAGACAAAACTTGTTATATATATTTTATAATATTTTAAAAATAATGTAATATACCAAAACCACTGAATTATATACTCTAAATGGGTGAACTGTAAGATATATGTACTTATATCTCAATAAGGCAGTTTTCTAAAAACGGAAAGAAACAGCTTCTAGTGGGTCATTTAGTAGATGCTATTTCTTTACTTCCCTCTTCCACTAAAAATCTACAACTGAAAATGCGACACAGCACAAAGACTAAGAACTAATCACATGCTTCAAAGGGGAAAAACAAACAAAAAAAAGAAAACACATTCAAATCTTACAGGGTTACAATCTTACAAGGTTTTTTTTGGTCTCCCCCTCCAACCCCCGCTTCTGGTCAAGGCTCATAATTCAACACAAAGTCCTACTTAAAGTGTGCCCACAGTGCAAAAGACATGATCACACAGGAGCTTCTGTGAAAACAAAACAGCCCTCCTTTTGCTCCCAGCATCTAGTCAGAGAAGCTGTCTCATAGTATAAATGTCACCATGGCAGCGACAATTTGACTGAGGCCCAGGATTTGCCAGGCACTGTGCATCTTATATATATTCTCTCATTTCACCCTCACGACAGCCCTATCAAATGGGTTCTAAGTCCTCAATTTACAGATGAGGAAGCTAAGGCACAGAGAGGGTAAGTACCTTGCCCAAGATCACACAGGTAACAAGGAGTAGAGCTGGGATCCTACTGCACTACACGACACGACACGGTAACTTGAAGTGGAGCAATTCTACTGGAGAAATCAATCAAATGGCTTTAAAAATTTTGAATTCAAATGGAAACCAATCCTGTGGAGTGTTGTGCTGACCAACAGTACAAACTGTGCTCTGCGTCGTGTTTATGTTGGGAAGTTGGAAGTCCCATAGAGGAGGGAGGAGGAATCACTGTGGACTTCATTTATGCCGCTCTTCTGTAGGAGGGCAGGGCGGGCAGGACAGGGGAGGTGAAGCCAGGGCTTCCCTGCAGGTGATCAGACAACACCTTCCGGAGAGACAAGCTGGACACACGGGGTCCACTAACAACCCGCTAGTGACCTTGCATAGCGACCTTGCAGACCATGCTGCAGGGCAGGAATGGCAGCGGCACTAGAGACTGGCAAATAAAGAGTTGCTCTGTCCATCACCAGACAGAGGGCTAGGAAGAAATCTTTTTTTCTTTTCTTTTTCTTTTTTTTTTTTTTGGTACCCAAGACAAGTTGACATTGGGAAGAAATCTTTAATCCTTCAGTTTAAAATCTCTCTGATATTAAATATCAAGCACATGCATATTACAAGAAAGACCCATTTGTTGCCAGCACATGATGGCTTTCTATGGAGGAACAGGAGAAAACACTGGTGTGCTTTATTTCAGGCACCACAGGGTTCCTCTGCCCTCTGTACGTGTGGCTGTTAGAGACACCCTTGCAACCTTCCATAAATTGGTGCATTATATTCCTTTGAAAAACAAAACCTTTAAAAACATTCCAAATCAAAACAATCTTGCTTCCCTCATGTACCAATGTGACACAACCATCATCTGATTTTCCATAAGCAAATGCTAAAAGGCGGGCGCTAGCAAAAGTAGACACTTCACATTTGTGGCCTCTGCACTCCAAGTTTATGTCCATATGATAACAAACTTTCTTCTATATCCTTAAACTAAAAACATAAAACACATTCTACTACAACCTCTACTTTTATTGAATCTCCTAGCATGTTAACATCCTCATATATTTTTCCTTATTACTATTTTTCTCTTAATCAACAAAATTATTTGTATGATATACAATATGATGTAAAATATTAATATGTATACATTGTGGAATGGCTATATCAGCCTAATTTACATACACATTACCGCACATACTTTTTTTTGTGGTGAGAATGCTACAAACCTACTCCCTCAGCAATATTCAAGTATACAAAACACTGTTATTAACTATAGCCACAATGTTGTACAATCGACCTCTTGAATTTATTCCTCCCAACTGAAATTTTGTATCCTTTCACCAACATCTCCCCCAATCCTCTCCACCTTACATTTCAACAAAGGAAAATAATATACACTGGGCAGCTAAGTTCTAGGAACGATTGAAGTCCTTTTACATCTCATGCAATCCTTATAACCTCCATGGAAAGTGAATAGTTTTATCCATATTTTACAGAGGAGGAAATAATTTGTCCAAGAACATGTCACTCCTTGTTACGGCTTGTTCTCCTCAGTAGCTCAGAAAGAACATACAGCATTGTCATCCCTGGAAGAACTAGATTGCCAGCGGAACCCTGTGCAGATTCAGAATAAGGCAGCAGCCCCTACAGTAAACTGCAGGCTCCTACCTCTCCCTTTTAATTCCTTCATTTACAGAGAATAGCCAAAATAAGAGACTGGCTCATTTCCTTCCTAAGGACTGAGGTAAATGGAAAATAACTTTCCCAAAAAACCTTCATAAAAGGTTATCTGCATGAGCATTTAAGATGTCTTGCAGAAACAGAAGACTGTTAAAACATAAGGCAAAAGTCTGATTTTATGCTTTCTGTGGTGCAATAAAAGGTAAAAGTGGAGAGTATTTTTAGCTCTTTCCAGCCTAAAAGGATTTGACCAAAGGATCTTAACTTTAAATCTGGTTTTCCACGCATTGATTAAAACCGACCAAGGTTATGAAAGAAGGTAAATCATTTCCTGACCAGAGAGCCTCCAACACAAATGAAGAGCACATTCCACACAGCCTTTCATTAGCAGTGGTCTGATCCTGATTTCCAAGTCTCAATCCTCTTATGACTTTTGTTCTGATTCCAACAAAGCAAGTAGGTCTATGGGAGGTGTCTAAGCCTAGGCCGCAAAAAAGACAAAATGGCACCAAGCAAAACCCTCATGGGAAATTCTTCTAAACCAGTACGGCTTAGAAAACACCTTATATTACATTTGGTCTCTGCATACTGCTTCAACACCAGCTGTCTCAGGATTTTCTCCATAAATGACTCCATAAAACTTCCCAAAAAGGCATAACTGATGCTGCTAAATGCTATTATAATTTAGAATAATGCAGAAATCAGGGGAGTTTATTTCCCCTCAAGGTATACTTCTTAAACATTAAATCTGGTGAGAGCAGAACAAAATATTACTTGCATATGTGGGCAGTTTGATGTCCATCCAAATTTATATTAGGACTATGCATGTTTGGCAAAGCTCGCATTTAGAAAAGCCTGGTGTCAAAATAAATTAGCCTTCAGAAAAATTTACATATTTTTCTAAAATCATCAGCTTGAGATAACATTGGGGGCAAGTGTTAGACATCTTTCTACAAGAGAAATCTTGAAAAATGACCAAAATCAAGGTTTAATCTCATAAATCACATCTGAAAGTAAGAACAAGGTCAATATTAATGCAGAAAGAGATGTCAAAAGAAGCGATTGCTTTCCCCGCTTTCTAAATGGGTTAAGAATGGATGACTGCACTTGACCAAGTTATTCCAATATCACATAACAAAAACAGTTCTTACACTGCATTTCAAATCTTGCTGGAATTTTTTCCCTTCTAACATGAAGAAAATATTCTTCCTTTACAGATAGGAAAAAATAGACAAAAAAAAAAAAAAGGGAAGATAGACAAGAATATTATTATCTCCATTATACCGATGAGGAGACCAAGGTGGCTCTCCTGTCTGCCATCTCTCCTGTGCGGTACCTAGGCTTCACTCAAACCTCTCTCTTCTCCCTTCACCATGAGTCTTTGACTTTATTCTCCCGGCCACCTCCACATCACAGTCCAGACTGCTTCCCACCAACATGCCTGTCCTACTGCTGTTGCCCCTGTCCGGGGACACAATCCCAAGAAAGGACAGGTGGGACGAGCAACATTCTACGCAGTTTATGGGGAGACATTTTCTCTGCCCTCTCCTTAACTTTTTAAAATCTCATCCATGTGTTCATTCAAGCCAGTAGTCCTCAAGCTTTTGGCACCAGGGACTGGTTCCATGGAAGACAATTTTTCCATGGATGGCAGGTGAGGGGGATGGGGATGGCTTTGGGATGATTCAAGTGCATTCAAGGTTTTATCAGTACTCAAGTTTTTATTAGTTTTTTAAGTAAAACTCTTACGCTGTGAAGAAGGCATCTGGCATTGTTGTTTTTAAACATTTACAAATGAATCAACACCTCCCAGGTGAAAAATACTGTTGAACAATGAATTTAAAAATGCTCTGAACTGAAGACTCCTCCCTAAACCCCACCAACTTGTCACATCAATGAAGACACACAAGCAAATCTTTACTCCATTAGGTCCACTGAAATAAGAGCTCAGAATGCAATGACGATCAAAATTTCATAGTTTCTTAAAAGCCATTTGTACAACCAACATCTACTTAGAAATAATATTATTTAATTAGAAAATAATGCAAGCGTAAATAATAATCTCATATGTTACGTTTGTCAGGGGTTAGGTTGAACCGTACACACATACATCTTCACTGTAGGAAATTTAAATGCCAAAACCACCAGTTCTTTTTCTTGGAAGAGATGGACTAGCTCTGGCAATGTTTTCTTTTCTTTTTTTTTTAAGCCAGTATTTTAAAATAAATTATTTCCCAAAAGGTCAATTTCTATTTTCAAAAACATCTGAGTCACTAGAGATGAGAAATCTTTTATCTAAAGATGCACTACAGCTCCCAGTCATTCCAAATGGGCAACCCGAGGTACTGAGCTCATGAGAGAACGTGGGGATTTGGACCCTCTGGATACTTACTTGTTAAAAAAAGGTTCGATGAGTTTTGATCTAGCAGACACATGAATTTTTGGAGGACTGAGAAAAGAACCTAATGAAGAAAAGAAGCAGGGTATTATACACAGTCATGTAGACAAAGCCCAAAAGTTCAGACAAAAATATATTTAAATCAACAGCATGGTTCAGCAAGGGTAAAAGGTATTCTTACGGGCCAAGTACCACACCACGGGTGTCCACGCTTCTTCTCCGCCTGTCCCCCGACCCCGGCTCCTCCAACTCCTACCTCGAAACTCTCCCACTTCTAACTGGATGAGTGGATCCCAGGGAAATGGTAGTGCTACAGAATGAATGTTTGTGCCCCCTAAAAATTCATACGTTGAAGCCTAATCTCCAACATGACGGTATCTGGAGGTGAGACCTCTGGGGGGTAATTAGGTCATGAGGGTAGGAGACCTCATGAAAGGGCTTAGTGCCCTCATAAGAAGAGACACGAGAGCTTCCTCTTTCTCTGTTCTCCACCACATGAAGACACAAAGAGAAGACAGCCATCTGCAAACCAGAAAGTGGGCTCTCACCGGACACTGGATATGTCGGCAACTTGATCTTATACTTCCCAGCCCCCAGAGCTGTGAGAAGTAAATGCCTGCTGTTTAAGCCCCCCAGTCCATGGTAATTTGTGACAGCAGCCTGAGCTAAGACAGGGGGACAGATAAGATTCACTCCAGACCACTGCGTGTTTGACAGAAGCACGTGCAGTGCATACCTAGGTAATTTGCCATGGAGATGAAGCACAGTCCTGTGATGTAAGCATCGTAGCCTGCCTCGTGGAGCTGCTCAGAAGCTGTGTCATAACTTGGAAAACCTTCTGCACTTTCTAAAGAGAAAAAGGAAAAAAAGTTTTTCCCAGGACATCACAAAACACAAAAGCTAGTAAGCACATTACCCTACCAAATCCAAATTGCATTAGTATGCGCTACAGAAATATCCTAAATAAACAGAAAAAAGCTATCTATCTCTAAGTCTCTCTGGACAAGACCTTACAATACAAGACAATACAGTCATGAAAATGAGGGCTTTGGTCTAGATTAGAGAAATGCCTCAGTTACATTATCAAAGGCTCAGCTGTGAGCTTCTTGTCCCATGTTGGTGGGTGCCATTTACGATCATGCCCACGATCCTGTGTAACTCACTCTGTGACAATTATTCCTCTCCTGATTGCCTTCTAAGGTAAAGAAAAAGAAATTCTTCCCTTATATATGATGATAACATCAGGGCACAACAGATACTTCAGAGTAAAGATTAATAGCATGGACTCTGGAGCAAAGCTCTTACCTAGTGCTTGGTACATGGTAAATGCTCAGAAATTACTATCTATCAATACTTAAAAAAACCCAAAAGATTCCAATTCATACTGACAGCTGAAATTCAATATTGTCCCCTGCTATGTTTCCAAGCTTAGAAATCTAAAGAAGACATTGCAACTCCAAAAACAGATCAGAACTTGCTGTAATGCTGCCCTGGGATCACGGAGCCACTTCATAGCAAAGACCATTTTATAACATGATTCTTTTGTCACACAATAAACACAGATGTGAGGGGATGAAGTCTGAGAGGAGTGACCTGCTTTAGACTAAATTCTCTACCAGATACCAGAATTTTATATGGAAATAATAGGATAAAACTGTAACTCATAAATAATTATTTCTTAGAATCACTCTGGAAATGAACGTCAAGCAGGCTACTATGACACAAAAGAATGAACGAAAATTAACAAAGAAAAGTTTGTAACTTTTTATGTCAATACCATGCTCTTTAAGCAAGAATTCCTTAATCTCTCTAAGTACTAATATTGGACTTCAAACTTTAAAAAAAAAAGCCTTTTACCATGGTGGCCACCTAACTAATAGCTTCTATTTTATCATCAGCTGAAACACATTATTTCCAAAATCAATTATTTCCATTATATTGTTATAGAAAAGGTCTCGGTTTTCTTCCTTGTCTTCCCCTCATCATCCCTTTTCTTAATTCCTTTCCTGGACTATTACCCAGAAAGGGAAGCAAATAACTATAATCTTGGCTGCTTTAATACCTTGCATTATCAATTTCTAAACCATTAGTCCTATTATCAATGTCTTAAGAAGTTTTCAGACTACAGCTAATGGAATGCTAATTACAATATCAGCAGCACAATTAGGCTAACAGGACCAAGGAAGTAGCACCTGGAAGGCTCACCAAATACCTGGGCAGTGGCCAGATTTCTGCAAAACACCTCCAGCCCACAAGAAACATTCCTCCCGACTGCTGGTTTTCCTCAATGCTGCTGTTTCCACTCCCAAAACCAGCTCAAAAGGAGACAAGGATAGGGACTCTCCTTAATTTCATCTGTACACTCAGTTCTTGGGCTTTTCTGAGACAGAAAATACATTTTCATTCTACCCCCTGCAATTAATCACCAACTCTTTGTCTCTGTTCAAACAATGCACCACAGAAAGGGACACATCAAGTTTTGGGAAAATTCCAAGCATCAGGAAATAAAAGCCTTGAAGCTTTAATTGCTAAAATTCTCAATGAATGGCTACCTAACTCTATGAACATAAAATAGATGCAGAACTAGAAGATCATCTTTATTCAGAAAACAATAATTCAACACAGGGCATAAGCAAGTTAATTTAGCCAAAATCTATAAATGTGCAACATAGTTTCTAGAGCTATTTCACCTTTCTTCTACAATATACATCAATAATTACCACAAAGAGTTTGGGGATTTTTAGGTTTGTTTGACAGTCTTACCAACTTTAGGAGGGTTGAAAGGTGTCTCTTTTAACCGCTTTTCCAATTCTGCAAGGGATGTGTTGTTAATGATATCCTGTGAACCAAGAAGCAGAGAATTATGAGACTTCATCATCTCAGTGCAATATATAATAAAGAGATTCACTGTCAGGACAAAAAAAAAAAAATCTAGTACTGCCCCCTTGTGTTTTTTAAAGAAACACAGACACCATTATTTATTCAATGTGAAGAAGGAGAAGCAGCAAGTTTAATTTTCACCGTATGGAAAGTATAACCAAATGAAAGAAGATTTTTACAGACACATTAAATACCTACAGACCTTTTGCCAGAAGGCTATAATGCTCTGGCATTCGTTTCACTCACTTTTATAAAGTCATTTCACAAAGTAGCAAATATACCATTACTTGAATTTTCTTGATTAGAAAATATATCCAAAATATATAAAATAAGAAAAAGAAAATGAAGGAAAAACTGCATGTGTAACCTATTAAAAAATAAGTTATATATTTTAATACTAAAAACTTACATTCAAAAAGAATAAAGAAGAAAAACTGTACGTAATTCCACCACCCAAAGACACCTGCTATTCACATTTTGATATATCTATTTCTGGTCTTTTCCCAATTTTTTTTTTTCTCTATCCTTTTCTTTCTTTCTTCTTCTTTTTTTTTTTTTGATTAATTTGAAATGACATTTAAATAGACCAGAATCCAAAAGCTCTTCGCAGTAATTCAGAAATTTTCAAAATTTAGCTGATCAGTGCTAGTTTAAACTTAAATAATACCTTAAAAGGTTGTGTGCTGGCCATCAATTTAGTATCCAAGAGTCTAAAAAAAAATTTTTTTTAATAAAGTAAATAAAATGTACTTTACTCAAATACATAAAATACTTAACACACGTCACACACATACGTAAAACATAAAATATTTAATGCATAAAATACTTAAAAGTGGAAAGAGGAACTACACACATGAACCGTTTTGAGCCTAGCACTGGCATCCGTGCTACATTAGGCTAGGGACTCAGTCCTGTGACCAGGGACTTCATCAGGTAGCTCAGGAGAGTCCACGCTCTGATGCACAAGTTCCAGATTCACTTAGATGTGGGTTATGTCAATCTCAAGGGTAAGTCAAAACCCCTTACATGGCTTTACATGGTTCCAATACTGCTGCAGGTCTAACATTAGCAAACTGTTACTATCCACTGCTACCACCCAGGTTCATACGCTCCCCGTTCTTATGGAGGACAAAATCTGCATTCAGTAAGTTTCACGCTGTAATTGTTATTTCGCACTATTCTATTTCAGAGATCAGAAATACCAAAAAGAGAGAGACAGACAAAGTTTTCATTTCACTAATATGAAAACTCTATTTCTCTTATTTTTTTCACATAACTGTGAACACTCTGGAAAACAGGACAAATAGTCCTGCTGAAAGAGCAACTGCTCGGCCACTGTGTCTGTCTCTCTTCAACGGGTCCTAAAACACAGACCCTTGCTCTACAGGCACCACATGGCTGACATGAGATCTATGAGACGTGACACGTGACATATCGGAACTAACATGCAATATTAACTGTGGAAACCACTAACACAAAATGGCACTGACTTAAAGTGGAGAAAAAAAAATCTCTAGCCAGACAGTTCTTGACTGACTAGAGCACTCTGAATTGGACACTTGAATAGTTACAAGGTACATCCTACATGCAAGACAGACAAGAGCCATCTCAAGGAAGCTTCACCAGTGCTTCAGACAGGAAGATGTGGAATCGAAAAAAGGAGTTGCTGTCTACTTTCACTGTCAGTTCAAACTTTGATTTTTAATAGGATGACAAAACCAATCATAAATTTTAAAAGCAAACCATCACAAAGTTGGAGATATTAAATAATTTCCAGGCTTATATGAACTGGATTCTAATCATGACCTAATGGTTTTAACAAATTACTATACACCTATCTATATTGTATATGTCACGATGACTGTTTTAAATGAAAGACAAATCCTCAAAGACAGCTTACCTGGGGAAAACACATGTTGTCATCTCTTTAAACTCATTTAAGTCCTAAAAAACCAACAGAAAGACTGGTTACAATTTTCCTAATATGCTCACAGTATCAAAAAACATATGTAAACAGCTCAGTTCCACAGCTGTCTTCTCAAACTGTCATACCTCACACAGGTTTTAAGCTAAACTGAAAAATCCATTTCTAGTTAACAATTACTTGTTTAAAAATCTTCCCAATTTCCTCACTGACTGGGAACAATGTGACCCAATAACTAACTTTGCATAACCAAAATAGACAATTTAAGGATTATACAGCTCAAATTGGGGGGACGGAGTTCTTTTATATGTAAAAGACCACATATATTTGAGAGGCTCATAAGAAGTCTAGAAAACTTCTAGTAATAGCTAACAGGTTGCACTCTACTACACAAATTTATCATAATAGTGAGATGAGTGAGTCATTTAAATTAAATGGTTTTACTTTAATTTAATTACAGGAAATGGACAAACTGTAAACTAGCTTAGACCTTTACTGAGATCACGTTTGAAATGTTAGTAAAAATGGCCACTAAAATACGGACTTTTCAATACACACGATTCCTGTTTTAGCTACTCAGAAAATTGCTAAAGTGGTGCTAATAGCAAGTGACTAGATTACACAATTCATTTTCCAAGTTTATTTTGATAAGGAAGTCTTGAGCTGAAATAACACCTCTAATTTTGAATTAACTCATTTATATACATAATTGCCACGCTAGACTGAGCAGTCATACTCCTGACCCTTTGCAAACTACACTTCTCTTCAATGTTATTCATGCTTCGTAGGAAACTGCCATTTCCAATTAGCTTTTCAAGCCTGTAAATACAGACTGTATTTAGCTAGCTTGAAATATTTACCGGCTTTTCAATGGCTATAGTTAAATTAATGGGCAATACATGAACAAGTGGTTTCAATGCTAAGTCAAACAAAAATTCAATGACTGTTTGTAATCTCTCAATACCACCATAAAGCTTTACAAGCAAGAAAAAAGAAAATTATGGCTGCCTCCAAGGCCAACATACAGCAGAGTTCTAGACCAACGCCTTCTAAAAGGTCATGCTCAAGTACCAAGATAACTTGTAAGGACAGACACTCCCCTAAAAGGCAGCTCCCAAATATTGGTTCTTCGGTGTCCTTTTTAAACTCACATTTTGGTGCCAGTACATGTAAAAGTTCTACCTTTTTTTTTTTTAAAGAGAGACAGGGTCTTGCTATGTTGCCCGGGCTGGACTTAAACTCCTAGACTCAAGTGAAACTCCTACCTCAGGCTCCCGAGTTGCTGGGACTACAGGCACATGCCACTGCACCCTGCTTGTTCTACCATTTTAAATATGTTTTCTCATTTATTCTCATCAATTCTTCCAAAAGTAGATGGAAGAAAATAATTTTCTCCCTCTGACATAAAGAAGTTACATAACATACCCAGGTAGCCTTAGTAATAAAGCGAGGGATAAACTGCTTATCCTAACCCACCTTCTAGTCTGCAACAAATCATGTGCTCTTCCTACTAGAATTTAATTCAAGATGAGTTTCATTCAATTAAACATTCATTAAGTGCTTACATACAATGTGCTATGCTAGGCACTTAGACACACACAATGAAAAGGCTACACTCCTTGTCCAAGCAGATAAACACCTAGAATGAGAAGGGGGCGGGGGTTACACTGTATAATACAAGACAAATTTTATGTAGCACAAAGGTAGAAAGTTCTGTGGGAGTTCAGAGAAAGGAAAGATCACCTCTTGGGCAAGGCAGCAGGCAGGAAAAACTTCACAGAGGAGGCATAAGCTGAACCGTGGAAAGATAAGGCAAAGTTGTGTACAGCAAACATTGAGAAAAGCTGGAGAAAATTCAAGTTGGAGGAAATTATATACCAAGACCACAGACCTGGGAAAACACAAAGCACTTCTCAGGAAACAAATGAGCCAGTTGGGAAGGAGAATAACAAGAGGTTAGACTATACAGAAAGGCTGGGCCAGATCACAGGAATCCTCACATGACAGGTTAAAGAGAGTCAAGTGTACAGAAAAACAAAGAATACGGGATTACTTTCGAATTTTGAGCAGAGTCAGTGATGTGAACAAAGCCATATATCAGAAGATTACGAAACTGGCACAGTCAGAGATACTTCATTTGTTAAGTCAATATTTAATGCCTCCTATGGGCCAAGCTTTGGTATTCAAAACACCCAGAAACACAGTATTAAATATACTTTCCTTACTGATAACTTCATTGCTTTAAAGGTCAAAAAGTCAGGAGAGGAGCTGCTACTTTGGTCTATTTGGCCAATAAAAAGTAGGTGATCTGAAATAACATTAGCTCGTTAGACTTAAAAAATGCAAATCCACCCGTCACACTCGTTTTGAGAGTCACAACTACAAAGACTTTGAGTCCCAGAAGGTGACAGGGTTGTCACGAAAAGTGGTGACAATTTAAGGTTGCAGAAATAGGACAAGAGGAGCAAGAGGCCCACTATATTCACGGCTGGGCTTTTTTGCACTTTTTCAAAGGAGGGTAATCAAGATGCTGATGGAACAACGTGATCTAAGAAATGTGAAGTTACTCAAGGTTTGCAGATGTATAAATGAAACTGAACTCTCAAGTAGGTGTTTTCCAATCCAGAAGTAACAAGAGATTAATATAATCTGGCGGCAGTTTAACGTAGGAGTTGACAAACTATGGCTTGCAGGCCAAATCTGGCCCACCACCTATTTTTTAAATAAAGTTTTATGCAACACAGCTACATCCATTTGTTTATGTGTGCTACGGTAGTTTTAGTGATACAAGGCAGAGTTGAGAGTTGTGACAGATACCATACAGCCTGGGAAGCCCAAAATATTTTACGACCTGGCCCTTTATAGAAAAAATTTGCCTGAAAGTTGAAAGGGAACAGAAATCCTGCCTGGAGTTTGCTAAACTCCAGGTGAGAAATAAGGCTGCTTGCAATAGAAATGAAAAGAACTCAGATGTGAGACACAGTAAAGCATGGAAATGAAATTGTCAGGATCTTGTAACTGACTGGATCTGGGCACAGAGGAAGAGTCAAAATTGATGCTAAAAACAGGGTTGATGACTGGGTATCATTTATAGTGATGCAATGAGGAGAAAGAACAGGTTTGGAGATGGTCAGAGGCAGGAAAGGGAGTGTAAGTTAAATATGCCATCTGAGACACATAAATTTTAAACAACACTTAGTCTGAGGGCTGTCCAGGTGGAGATATTTGGAATCCAGCATGAAACGCAGGCCCAGATCTGAAGAGAGAGCACCACTGGGGATAAAGATGTTGGTGTCCATGGTTGAAGTTATCAAGATGGGTGAGATCACTAAAGAAAATACAGAGAGAAAATAAAGGAGAGTGGAGCACAGCATGTATAGTCGGCCAGCAGGACAGGAAGAGCCAGAAGAGGAACCAAGCAAGCTTGTGCTTTGGTGAACTGAGACAAATTGGCTCAGAGTGAAAAAACACTACTGAGAACAACAGAGAATCTAAGGGAAGCAACCTAGCAGGAGGCAATCGAGAATTATGTAGGACCCGATTCAGCGCAGCTGACACCACTTCCCTTCAATGGCCCTGGTATGTCTAATTTTAGCAGTACCAAACTAGCAGTCCACACCTGTGGCCTTGGAACCGCCTACTCAGCACTAAATGAGCAAACCACTGGTATTAGGACGATGAAACAAATGTTAACAATGGCAGCGACTGCAGAGCCCTTAAAATGGCTTGCATGTACATCCTGTCAAATAAGTACAACCAAGTGTATTAACATTCTTTCTCTGGGAACATGCTGCATACAAGGAAACGGCACCCAAGTACAGAACATTTTCTCAGTAAAAAAGCATCATCTATTTTTAATGCAGGCTGACAAGCCACTTACCGCAGGCAGAGGGCAGTAGAACTGATGAACTGTGTGCATGACATCCAAGAGCATATTGTGTCCAATAACAAGTTTTCCCTAAAGAAAGTCAAGGTTAGAAAAAAGACTTCTAGGTACAAAACTATACTGGGGTTTGAGAATGAAATGCATGGTTCCGATTCCATGAGGATTTCATACTGTACTTGCTTTCCCACATCAAAGAAAAGTATAAATACATGCAAATAATTTGGTCTGGCTTCATTTCTCTTCAATTTTGGAGTGTTAAATCCAGACTGTAAAGTAAAAGCTCCAAATGATTTTGATTTCCTTGATCTTTTCCTCTGATTTTTATTAATTATGCTACTCTCAAGAATCAGAAGTAGTAAAATTTGGACTGAAGAGCTTTTTAAAGATAAAATCTGAAAACAGAGTCCCCTGAACTGTCAAATATTGTGGACGAAACTCTAATTATATATTTTAGGACTGTATTCTTTAAAACAACCTACTTATCTTAAAAGACACATTTATAACAATGCTAAAATGTAAAAATACCTAATTTCTAACTATATTAAGCAGAATGAATTTTCATTTCCTAGATCGTCTATGTGAAAATTCATGGGGCATGTTCTTAAATACATATCCATTTAAATTCATTGCTTTTTGACCAACTGAAATACAATATATGTGCTGGCAGCCCTCTTGGCACTGTCAGTCTCACAGAGTATGTGCAACAAATTATTCCATTTTGATAAAAATTAAACTATCAAAATGGAACATCAACTTAGATTTAGCTAGCCAGGTGACATCATTTTTAACATAAAGCATCAGGTCACTACAGTGGAGCTTTTACTATGTCCCAATGGACTGTCAGTGTAACACCACTTGACTCATAGAACTAAACATAAGTCTTTGAAATAACTAATCCTGTGTAGTAGCAGGGGTCCCCAGCCTATGGTGAATTGTATAATTATTTCATTATATATTACAATGTAATAATAGAAATAAAATGCACAATAAATGTAATGCACTTGAATCATCCTGAAACCATCCCCAGCCTCCCAACTCCAGCACATGGAAAAACTGTCTTCGATGAAAACAGTCCCTGGTGCCAAAAAGGTTGGGGACTGCTGCTATACAGAATCTCCCAAATCTAACAGACAAGCTGTCCTTTTGGCTCAGTGTTTGTGTACATTCTGAATACCTATCCAAAGCTAAAACACTGAGCACTGACTGAAACCACAGAAAAGGTGTAGAAAACCTAAAATGGAATACAAACAATAATAAATGAACCTAACTGTACTATAAATGAATACCTCAACCACACCGAAGGAGACTGGGAAGAAAAAAACTAACATGGAAAACAGCATCACGACTAGAGACTGTAAGGCTAAAGACACAAACAACTGCACATAAATGCTATAATTTAGTCAGTAAATGTACTTCTCACAAGCTATGAGTTAGTAGTTCTGAAACTGTATGTACACCAGGTTTCAACAAATATATATAATGTAGATAATAAGAACTGGATTTCTCACTGTTGAGAAAGAAGTTACAAATAAGAAAAGAGAATAATCTAAAAATAAAACCTGTGGTATTGTATTGGAATCTGAGCTACCGGTTTAACGGCACGAATATATTACACATATACACACACACATATATATGCCCATACACACACACAGAAGTATAGCTGTATGCGTATATGCATTGGTATACATAAATACCATTCTTAGCTCTGTCCAGTGAGAGGGCTAGAAGCAAAGACATCGTAACAG
Organism: Indri indri; assembly: GCA_004363605.1. Lineage (NCBI taxonomy): Eukaryota > Metazoa > Chordata > Mammalia > Primates > Indriidae > Indri > Indri indri. The sequence continues at coordinate 96,833 of RJWJ010000768.1, forward strand.
TAACCTAGGGCCAGATCTTGGTTTCTAAATACTACTCTCCAATAAAAGGAACCAGAGCTCCTTGGAGAAGTCATTGTTTCCACAGCTGAGTCAGGGAAAAATACAAGATGAGCCTGGAATATCTCGTAATGCTAGAAAGTAATGAAGTGTTCAGAAAACAATGGGAGCTTGTTCAAAGGACACAGGAGCCAAGCCAAAGAATTCCAACGGCCACAGGTGGTAAAACCTGAGCGACGAAATAAAATAAATAAAAATACCAGATTATAATCTGTAGAATAAAATAAATATTGCTGAGTCCATACTTGCATACATAAAAAGTGATTAAAAAGAGAAAAGGAAAAGCTCTCAGTCATAGAAGAACTCCAAGAACAAGAGTAGAAAGAGAGGGGGCATAAACTCACCACCAGAATATCACAGTAACAACCCTGCAGGCAAGATCCACTGAGAGATGCTAACATTACTGGGCACAAGTCTGAGGAAAAACAGACTTTTCGTGGTCTCAAAGTATCCTCCCAAGACATTTTATTAACTACAAAGGAAAAACAGTAACTTCACAGAACACAAATGCAGCAGAAATCACTTCAACCAAGTAACCACGGTCAACATCGTGAACCATCATTCCTGTGGTATTCTTGCCAAAACCATATATCCTCAGGTTAATTATAAGACAGTATCAGACAAATCCCAATTGAGGGACATTGGACTAAGAATCAATACTTGTCAAAAGTATCCAGGTTATGAAAGACAGACAGACTGTTACAGTCCGCAGGAGACTAAGGAGAAATAAATGAATGCAATGTGGGATTCTGGATAGAATCATGAAGACAAAAAGGACTTAGGAGAAAAACTGGTGAAATTAAAATAAGGTCTTCAGTTTACCTCATAATTTTATACCATTGTTAATTTCTTGGTTCTGATAACTGTAAAATGGTTATATAAGATGTCAACATTAGGGGTAGCTGGGTAAGGGATACATGGAAACTCTGCACTATTTTAGCAACTTTTTTGTGAGTATAAAATCAGTATTAAAAAAGTTTTTAAAAACCATAGAAAACAGATTTACTAACTGGAAAAAAATCTGGTGCGATATAAACAAGAGTGTTTACTGGCTTTGCAGAGATTAACTATATTATTTTTAAGGTGACTTATAAATTTCAAATGTCTGAATCACTAATAAATAGAGCTTTTTTCGTAGTATGATTTGGGATGTTAACTACCCAATGGTCGGCAACATAGCAAGAATTACTCTGTGAAGAAAGATGTCAGAGAAGAGCAAACGGAGGCAGAGCAAGCCAAGGTATCTGAATTTGTACATGGCAAACAAACGTCTCAGTCTTGGAAAAGCTAACTAAACCACCATGACAGCTACAAGAGAGCTCACAGCCAACTGATGTCTCATGTCTCTGTATTTTAGGGACAGCTTCAGTCAAACCAACCACTTATCTGAGTCTGCTGGCTAAGTGTGCACAACGTGAGCAAATGTAACCAGAAGCTCATCTCCGCTTTTCTGGGTATCTGTGACCTCAGCCACTGCTGAAGAGGTTCAGATCTTTGTTCCTCTCCAGGTTAATCCAACTTTCTATTCCACTCTGATTACCTCACTTCAGCGAGATAGTTTCTGGTGAGCCAATCTTCTTCTTTTATAAGACTCTATAACCTCTGTTTATCCCCAAAACGAGGACAGGGTGTGCCTCCCCTCCAGCGCCCCTGTGTTTACAATCCTGCCCCTGGAACTCTGAGAGGGTGTCTACGGCCTGAAAGGTTCCCTGAAGCACAGCTCAGCATCTAAGGAACAAGATGATTCCTTCTCCCAGGGCCAACTGCTCAAGGAAAAGAAAGTCTCAGACTCCAGGCAATTAGCATTCAACCAGCTGTCTGCCTGAAACCACCAGCAACACGACCCAGTTCACCTATGCAAAATGTGTATGCCTCTTTTCAGAAAGGATCCACAAAGCAAGGAAAAACATCTTGTCATATATATCATAGAACCCTCTATATATAAATGGCCAATATATTTTTAAAACTTATCAAATATTATTAAGACTATTAGATATAAGATTCAATAATATTTATGCAGAACTCCACATCCTTTGGATTCTTCTACTTAAGAGAACAAAATACCTTCAGTCACATATCTGATTGTTTCTCCCCTTATCCCTTAATTTCTTATTCTGATTACTAGTTTTGAGGGTAATAAACGTTGGTTTCATGTAGCCATATAAGGACATTATAGTATAATACTTCTGTGCATTTTACAAGCAAGGCTTTCTGAAAAATGGTTTGAATATAATACAACAATTATGATGTCTCTCATCAAGTGCATTATAACAACAATCTATCTTGATGAAGTTCTAACTTCTTCCTCCATACCAGGTAAACAATCTAAATTAGAGCAAATGTTCCCAATTGTCTTATGGAGGAAAAAAAAATTTTTTTAAATCAAAATTAGAGCATATGATTCATCTGCAATGATAATTAGATATTTCACCTTAAATATTACGTTCAGCAATCTAGCGAAAAAGTGGTTCACTTACCGAATTAGCAATAGCATGAATGACTCTGGAAAATCCAACAGCATCATTCAGTTCCTCCTAATCCAAAAGAAAAAAAAAAAGCCCACTATTGATGCGCATATATTCCTTAATTGAATAGACTAGAAAAATAGCCAAAAAAACAAAAAACCCAGAAATTTTGTATGAAGTTAGATAGCTTTAGTTTCATGGACTTTGCTTTGCACCTATCATCCCAAACAACTTCATCTAAAATGACCTATGTACATTCCTTTCCTCTGTTTTAGAAAGTAGAATAAGTAACCAGGAAATTACTCATTTGTTACTGAAATAACTGTGCCGAGGATTTACCCACCACTTCAGATAATTTGTTCAAATTTCCAAATCTATCAAGGTGTCTTAAAAACACAAACTTTAAAAAGTTGCCACCTGCTGGCTAAACTCAATAATGCATATCTAAGGAAACTCAGCAGCTGACAGATCAAGTATTCTCGTAATTCCTGACCTTTTTCTTTGACAAATGCATTTTTTACAAAATTTTTAGAGCACAGCTCTCTGAGACTCATCCCCACTCACCTTCTCCTCTCCTATTTTCTTTTGAACAGTGGTTAAATAGCCTCAATGTCTCTCCCATCTTGAAAACCCTTCCTTAGCTCTTAGCTGCATCCAACTACCACTCCTCCTCATCTCATGACAGCTGACTTGCTTGAAAGACTTCTCTCCACACACCGGCTCCAGCTGTGCTCCCAGCCCTCTGCCCTCTGGCTTCACCCTCGCTGAAGTTGCTGACCTCCTTAAAACTAATCCTAAGGCTAACAAGGATGTAGACAAACTGGAAACCTTGTGCACTTTTGGTGGGAATGTTAAAATGGTGCAGCTGCTAAGGAAAACAGTAATGGAGGTTCCTCAAGAAAAGAATTACTGTATCATCTAGCAATTCCACTTCTAAGTACATGTACTCAAAAGAATTGAAAGTAGGGACTCAGGTATGTGCACACCCATGTTCACAGCACCCATGGAGATGGACGGTGGTGATGATTTGCACAACAAATGTGAATGTACTTGATGCCACTGAACCGTACACTTGCAAATATTAATAATTAAGATGATAAATTTTGTTATATGTATTTTACAATTAAAGATTTAAAGCATATTTTTAAAACAGCAAACAAACAACTCCCAAGGCTAACTCCAACGGCCATATTACCATCCTCGCCCTTGCCTCTCAAGAGCGTGTGACACTGTGGGCCACCCCTTTCTTCAAACACACCCTTGGCTGTGTGTCACAATAATCTCCTGGTACTTTTTTCCTACTTTTGCCTATCTTTAAATGCTGGTGTCCTCAGGATTCTACCCTAGGTCCTTTCCTCATTCTTCACACACTGTGTGTGCTTGGATCCACTCCCGATAACTCTGCCAGTGACAGTTATGTCTAGCCCTCACCTTGTTCCTGTGCTCAAGACTGACAAATCTGCTGACAGGACATGTACCCTTAGATGTCCAAAAGACACCTAAAACCTCATCGGGTCAAAAACAAAAGGTAACATCTACTTCCACTGCAGGGGAACAGTCTTGCCATGGTGTCCTGGCAACCTCGCACGTTTCCAAACAGGCCATACATGTAAATGCTACTCTGCGCCTTGGCCACAGACCAGTGTGTCTTGGCGGATGACCTCAGGAGGAAAGGGTGGGAGGCAGAGAAGAATAAGGAGCTGCTAGGAGGCCATCTCCCACCCACTTCACTAGCACTCCTGGGAGGCTGTCACGGGTTCTGAGGAGCTATGGGGCTTTCTGCCTTGCCCCCTCAGAAAGAGCTACGGTCTAGAACTGGTTCCCTAGTAATGGGATATCCCACAACTCAAGTTGCAGTCATCTGGCCCTTCTTGTTTCCATGTTGTCCTTTTTGGTATGTGGGATAAGGACCACAGGCAGCTGGCATCTTCTGCTAATCTTCCTTTCTCTGTGTGGATAATGAGCTCTTTAAATCTGAAAGTGGCTCATTGTATCTTTACTGGCTGAGGCAGTCAGGAGTGGCCCTGCCTTACATATGTGTGAGCTTGACATCCATCCACACCCAAACCCACTCCTGCCTCCTCTACCCTTTCCCTCACCAATGTCACTATGGCCAACCCCATCTAAGTGAAATGACCACAATCTACCCAGCCGTGCAAGCTGGCTTGAGTGTCATCCTTCCTCACCCTTCCCCTTCCATACCCACATCCAACCACAAATTCCATAGACTCTACCTTCCAAGTATCTCCAGATTCCATCCACACTGCTACCAATTATCCTATTCCAGGTCACCAATATCTCTTAGCTAGGTTACTCCACAGCTGAACTGGCCTCCTGCCTCCAAGTCTTACAAGAATCCATTCTTCAAACAGCAACCAGGGGGATGATGCTCCAACAATGCAAATTTGAGCATGTCACCCCAATCTGTCAGATCACACACTCTGAACTTTGTTTCAGGAAAACTTGTAATTAACTATAAAGTTAGACATGGCAGTATTAGTTAATCGGCAGTGATGCTAGTGACATATAAGCTGAATGATAATCAAGAATACTCCTTTCAAGACTGTTTCATCCAAGTGGACATTGGTCAACCATGACATGAGATTTATTGTGTTGGCTATGCCTAATGCTTAGACTTAACTTCTCCTTATTCTAGTCTAGGTTTTTTCTTTTTATAAATTCAATTCTTCCATGGTAGAAAACTATTCATTAAATTAAATCCAACACATACGCTAGAAATACAGAGACAGGAATGAATTAGTATCTATGTTCCATTTCTCATTCAAAGGAAATTTACATAGCCCAATTACCTGTTCTTTAGCATGTTTCTCCTGCTCTCTTCTTTTGCGTTCTTCTTCATCTACTTTACTGATAACTATATATCGCTCCTTCTAAAAGACATGAAGCAGATATACAATTTTCTGGAAGCAACTTGACCCAAAAAATTCAGAATTCTGCTACTATTACAAGTTATAATTTTTATCACTGCACAGCCTTTCACGGACCAAACACGACATAAAGTATTTTGAAATGCCAATAAAAGCTAAGTTGATGCATTACAAACCAAAATTTTGACTCTTTGTTTCCATGACATTTTCCCATGGTTTATTAAATCACCCCAACAGACATCAGTTAAAAATATC